>SRLM01000243.1:77695-261071 GCA_015708895.1 Populus ilicifolia | reverse complement strand
ATAAAATTGACAACCTCGTAACAAAAAAAAATCAAGAGGGCCTAACATCAGCGTTTGGGCAAAGTCGTGACGGAGAAGGCTAAATGCTAAATTTCAGCACTAGCTTGGACCGTTTCTTATTACCTGTTAATTTGACAAAATTATTATTAAAAATATTTTAAGGGTATTTAGGAATGTAAAAGAAATTATTTTTTTAAAGTATTTTTTATTTTAAAATATATTAAAATAATATATTTTTTATTTTTTAAAAAAATATTTTTAATATAAATACATCAAAAAAATTTTAAAACCATAAAAAATTTACATTTAAACTATTTTTTTAATCTTCATAGAACACTGCGTTTCCAAACAGCGCTCAAAAGAATAAATATCGTTCGCTAGCACACTATGTACACGCATTGATAAACCCTATAGATTTATTGTGCTCGTGAGTTTTCTTTTCATTCTTTTTCCCCCCTTTAATTTTGTTCATTAGGGATGTAATTGAATGCTAATTTAACTAAAATTATAAAGGAAGAGTAAAATCAAAAGATAGAAAATTAAAGTGAAAAAAATGAAAAGACTTACGGGTTTTCAAGATTTTCAGTGAAAATTCAACTTAGTTCTTGTACTTTTCAAATTATAAAAATTAAATTCTTTCAATTTTTAGAATTTTAAAATATATAAATTTTGATCCAAAACTTTATATTTTTATTTTCAGGTTCATGGTTAGAGAGAAAAATGTTGAATTTTTATTAATTAGAAAAAAAATAGCAAGGGAAGCCCTACTAGGATATTTTTCCAGCTTAAAATTACCTGTGAAAAACATGAATAAGCTTAAGAAATTTTTTGGTTAATTTTTTCCCTTGACTAACTAAATCTCAAGTTTTTTATTAAAATATCATTATACCCACGATGAAAAAGGATTAATTTTTGCTTAATAAATACTATCATTAAAAAAATTAAAAGTAAAAAAAAAAAAAAAACCGATCCATTTCCCTTAATCCGGAGAGATTTAGCTAGTCAAGGGCATTTCCGTTAAATAACATAAAATAAAATAAAAGCAAAACAACTTTTAGCTAAATGAAGCCAAGGACAGAGTCGACAACTGAAGCACGAGAAAAATATTCGTTAACGCCACGCTTAAGAATCCACTCGTTATAAGCAACCAGGGGGCAGCGTCTCTTTTTCGTTAAGAATCAGAAACAAAGAAAAGGAAGCAGGGGTGGTTTTTATTTTTAGAGAGAGAAATTGATGGTTTTCTACAACGAGAAAGCAACAGCCAACAATCTCCTGTGAGCTCAGTTACTCCAAAACAGGGTATGTTGTTACTCTTCAGTTTCTATGTTTGGTCGTGTATGTTTTTCATATTTTCGGTTTTGAAATTTGGTTATTAATTTCATTGATGATGTTTCTTTTTTTCAAGGAGAGAGTGGTTAGAAGTTGATTCTGAGAAATGGGTTTTTGTTGAACTGAAAATTTACTGCCAGAGAAAAATTTGGATTCGTGTCTGATTGTTGATCAGTTTTTCCATTGATGCAATTTTTGTTTCTGGTTGTTGTGGACTTTTTTCTTTTTCTGGATTCAATCTGTTATAATATAGTGGATACATAGACTATCAAGTCTTGTGCTTGCAGAAGTAAAGTTTGAAATTTTTCCTGAGAGATGGTCTTTTCTGGTTTGCGTAGTTCTTCTGCTGTCTTCTTCAACACGGCTCTTACCCGACCCCAATTTAAAAATAGTTTCTGGACATAGGTGTAACAGTAACTTTGGAAACTGGAGATATCAGTAGCCTTTAGAGAGTTTCAGGGGTTTTTTATTTTTTATTTTTTCAAATATTAACTGACAGAGTTTGAGAGTTTCTTTTTTTTTTTATTAAAAAAAATTGTAATTGAATTCCTCCTCTGCTTAATTGATGCAAATTTAATTTGAGTATTTTTTTTTTCATTTATCATTCTTATACAACAATGAAAAGTTATCAAGTTGTGTCAATTGAGTTTCTTCGTTTGATTTGCTATGAGTTATGTTAAGCTTGTATCAGACCGAAATAACTTCTGTAATTTAGAAATTATTTCATATAATTAGATAATAGTATAAAAAATATTATTTTGTATAATACTCAGAACTGGGTTGTGTGTTAGGAATTGATCTAGAAAATACAGTCTCATTTGTTCGGAGTTCACGCATGTATGCAGCATGTGAAGTTCGTGATGTTCTATTTCATGAGTCTGCAAAGAGTCACTTCGAACTCTATAAAAGAAGTGTTCCAGACTTGAGTGCTTTTGTCCTTTTTCTGCTGTTACCAAGTTATGATTACAAACAAATGTTCAACATTGTTGTTTATCTGTGCTGCAGCGTGCTGCTTTTGTTCTAAGAGAGGAAGTTGAATCCCTACGTCGTACCTGAAGAGTTAAGAATCCTTTCATGGGTCCGTTTCGCGAAGCAGCTGAAAGAAACCAAAATAAGCGCCCTATTGGTATTCGATTCTTAGAGAGCATAAAGAAGAAAAGGCTTTCCTACAGTACCCACCAAGCCATTGTCTTGATTTTAACTTTTTTGGCATACACTAGCTACCATGCTGCTCGGAAAACCACGAGCATTGTCAAGAGCACCCTTGATCCAGAATCTTCCGAGGTGGGGTTGAAGTTTGTCCCATGGAGGATTACTTACTTGAGTGAACCAGTTGAAAGAAGAAGTCTTTCATGGAAACTTGGAGATGGTTGGGCTCCATTTAATGCCTCAGATGGGACAGCCTTGCTTGGTGAACTCGACTTGGCTTTCCTTGCTATATATGCCTTGGGAATGTACTTTTCAGGGCAGCTGGGTGATAGAATGAATTTAAGGATCCTTTTGACAATAGGAATGGTTGGAACTGGTATATTTACTTCATTATTCGGTGTTGGATTTTGGGCAAATGTGCATAACTTTTACTATTACTTGATAGTGCAAATGCTTGCTGGGCTGTTCCAATCAACTGGATGGCCTTCAGTGGTTGCAGTGGTTGGTAACTGGTTTGGGAAGAAGAAGAGAGGGCTAATTATGGGTATTTGGAATGCCCACACTTCTGTTGGGAACATTTCGGGCTCTTTGATTGCTGCTGCAATGTTGAGCTATGGATGGGGCTGGTCCTTTGTTTTGCCTGGTCTCCTCATTGCTTTTGCTGGCTTGCTTGTGTTTGCACTACTGCCTGTTAGTCCCGAGGCTGTTGGAGCTGACAAAGATGAAGATGAATTGGATTCTCCAAATAAAGCAGGGGAGGAAGTTACAGAGCCCCTTTTGGTATCCGATGCTGATGTTAAACAGGAAGCTGTGGGGTTCATTGAAGCATGGAAAATACCTGGAGTTGCGCCCTTTGCTCTCTGCCTCTTTTTTGCCAAACTGGTGGCCTACACTTTTCTCTACTGGCTTCCTTTCTACATTAGCCAAACAGGTAAAATGGCCTGCTTAGCTTTTTTTTTTATTATTATTATTATTTTGTGATCAATTTGAATTTGTGTAGCATTCTTTAATGTGTTCAAAACATGAAGGGAGAACATGAGATTCATTGGTTTCATAAGACTTCAATGACTCTGGTCGAAACTCTAAACATCCTAATATACTCGTTCATAGTCTTAGATACAAAATATTGGTGTTTGTCATTTTGTAACTGGGAAATGTGTTCATTTTGCTGCTTTTCCGCATATTAGTATCCATGATGAGGTCTCATGAATTCTCGTCGATCTTGCAGCCATTGACGGAAAGTACTTATCGGATGGAACTGCTGGGAACTTGTCAACATTGTTTGATGTTGGAGGGGTGGTTGGGGGGATTTTAGCTGGGCACATTTCTGATCGCCTAGATGCCAGAGCAATTACAGCAGCAAGCTTCATGTATTGTTCCATCCCTGCTCTTTTCTTCTACCGGAGCTATGGACACCTTTCCTTGGGTCTAAACATTGCTTTTATGCTTCTTACTGGCATGTTTGTGAACGGTCCTTATGCTCTTATAACAACAGCCGTCTCGGCTGACTTGGGAACTCACAGTTCCTTGAAAGGGAACTCTAGGGCATTGGCAACTGTTACGGCAATCATAGATGGAACAGGCTCGGTCGGAGCTGCAATCGGACCTTTATTAACAGGTTACATTTCTGCTAAGAGCTGGAGTGCAGTTTTCACAATGTTAATGGCTGCAGCTCTAGTTGCAGGTCTGCTATTGACTAGACTTGTTGTGGCTGAAGTGGCTGCAAAGATTGCTGAATCGAGGTCTCAAGGATCTCTTGCATCAAAAGAACAAGCAGCTGCATTTGATGTGTGATTTATGGAGGGAGGTAACTGGGGTTATATCTATATTTGCGAGTGGTTTTCAGAGTGTTTTATGAGCTCTGCTGATTAAAATGACGAGGAAAATAAGATGGGAGAGGATGCTTTTAAACCTAAATCACTTGATGGCGATGAAAATGAGAGAGGGTTGTTTTTAAACCTTCTCCATGAATTAGTTTGACCGGGGGTAGAGGTAGGAAGAAGAAATGGAGGGGAGACAGGGTCTGTCCTGTACTCCTATGCTTTTTGTATATATGTACATTCTTTCATACGTTATATATCAATTAAGCAATGTAACATCACCCAGAAGGGCTGTTAAGATTCTGCTTACTTCTTAAGACTATCGACTGCTGTTTTGCATGCGGGGTTCCGATGAACAATTGCAGGATGCTTTTGATTTAAAAAATGAACAGAAGGGAATTGTTTGGAGACCAATAATGAGGTGCTTTTATATGGCTCGCTTCTGTCTTCGTTGCATCAAATTGCACTTTCAAAGGATCATTGGGGTCAGTAGTAAAACTTTGGCTATGCACCTGCTAAACTAGGATTTGGATTCAATTCTTGTGAGAAATTTCTGTAAGGTTGGTCAACTCTTGGGGATATCTTCCTTGGTGAAGAATAAAAAGGCTAGACTCTCTCGGGTCTTGCCTTTTTCTAAGCATGCTCAGCATCAATGGCCAAAATCATTGTTACAAATTCAAAATCCACACGAGAGCAAGGAGGCGAAGGAATGGAGCTGGCCGAATAATGGGTCCTTGTTTCTATCACGCTCGAACTATTGAAAACAACTCCAACCCATTTTTATAAACAAAAGATTTGCCTGGATATCCGTGTCATAAAAGAGGGAGAAGAAAAGAAAATCTTTCAAGAAACCAACTTAGAAGCTATGGTACAAGGTTGGGACGATAAACAAAGATACAGTTGTTTTTTCTTTTTTTTCTTTTTCATCCTAAGATTTACAGCGGGTTGATATATTCACCAGGGAAGGAAAAACTTCAATCGTTTTATCTTGGATTTTGAACCCCGAATGATAAAGTTAGCATACCAGCGCGCTGCTCTAACAAGCTTGTCCTTGCTCTTCGAATGGCTATCTGAGGTAGCTTTGTGAACACTGCTATAGCGAGCACTGCAACACTCGTCATTTGTTGTTGGTATGGAGGCTATGGAAAGAGGTACACCGGAAAAGCAAATATCAGGAAAACAAATTGCTGGAAGACAAAATGCTTGGTCTGTATATGTAATCGAATAACACGAGAGAGTCTGATGTTACCATTATCCAGGTCAAAAGCACATCTCGTCGGATAAATATTTCATGTGTAAAGAATATGAAACAATATTTTTTAAAAAAAAATGTAAAGAAAAAAAATAAAAAGTATTAAAAAAATAAAGATAAAAAGAAATGATAAATAGGCTGTTTTCTATTAAAAAATATACTAAATATAAAGAATATATAAAAATAAATCTTTT
Source organism: Populus ilicifolia (assembly GCA_015708895.1). Lineage (NCBI taxonomy): Eukaryota > Viridiplantae > Streptophyta > Magnoliopsida > Malpighiales > Salicaceae > Populus > Populus ilicifolia. Next base: position 255,327 of record SRLM01000243.1, on the reverse strand, counting down.
TCTTTACTCTTGGTATATTTATCAACCACAAATTATTTATGATCATGCCATTTCTACAGTTGTGTCACCGCTAAAGTTAAGAAAAAAGAAGGAAAAATTTATGATTTTTCCATTTCTATATTAAAATACCATTACTATAATTTCAACGGTCATAATTAGTAACTTGTCCCCCAAGTATTTGGGGTCTCACATGCTCCAAGAAACGACAACGTTGTGCTGATCATAACTCACATGGCTAAGATTTCAGCACTTCAATTTGATCACCAGTTTTAATAAAAACAAAATCACGTATATAGATAGAAGCTCATTTCCAAACCTTAGTTGTTTGTCTCGAACTTATTAAAAAGCAAGATAGAGAAGCATGGATGTCAGAAATATATATAATATGTTTGACCTCAGCATAGAAAAATTATAAAAGTAAAATTTTTAAATTAATTACATATTGATAATTTTAATTAAAAAAACTAAATTACATAAAGATATGATAAAATATGTCAATAATATTATAACCAACGAGTAATTTAAACAAAATAAAAAATATAAATCGCATGAATTAATAAATTAATGACATGAAAAAACAAAAAGTCTTAGAATAAAATTTTTCAATACAAGAAAATCACTAAAAGGTAGGAAGCACATATAAACCTAGTGACACCTTGTTTGTTCATGTCACAATAAATTTTAATAGACTTCTTTTGGGTTGCAAGCTAATGAGTTTGAATTAGTAATTAACTAACATAAATTCAATAATAAAATAAACTTCTAAACAATATAAACAATATCTAATAGGCTGAAAAAATTCAAATTAAAAACAATTATTTAAAAATAAAAATTAAATTAAATAGAACAATAAAAAAAAATCTCCATGTAAAAATCCCTCCATCTAGCCTGAATCTCTAATTTTTATATATTTTTTGACAGATTTAAATCCTAATTTTAAAAATATCGTTCTTTCTTGATTTCAAACATGTCGTTCTCTCTCCTTTAGATGAATTATCAAGCTTATGATATATAGTTAGAAAGTTTCAAATAAATCTATCTCAATCTTAATTGAAATAAAATTCTATTAGTAGCTTTAAATATATCTTAAATAATATACAAAGATATTATTTGATATATTTGAAAATATTAGTTCATTAAATTTAACCCTCTAAAATATTATATTCTTTAACTTTATTTAACTTGAAAATTTACCATAATATATTTTCACATATCTAATATTTCACTATAAAATTTTAATTTTATCCAATATTGCAAAGCTAGTTAGTAGAAGATCAAATTTAAACCTGACTTGGTTCATATCATAAATTTAGTAAATTTATAAAATCAGACTATGTTTTAGTAAATTTATAAAATCAGACTATGTTTACCGATTTTACACGAGATAGATCTGATTTTATTAATTTTGAATTTTTAATCTAAACTAACACGTTAAATTGAACTTGTAATATTGTAAGATTTTACAAGTTAACTCCCGCGATTTTAACAACCTTTGAGAGACGTACTGTATGGAATACAAAGTACTTTAAGTTCTACCATACTCCTCTCGCCCTTTTCTTTCCTAGTTGTAAGATGACCATCCTATGACAGAAAAGATGTCTACGATTTTCTTCATAAAGCGAAATGAAACTGGGCAAAGTAAAAGATCTGGAAATGTCTGAAGTTCAAACATGATGCTAAATAAACTGCCTAACGCATCCTGTTACTGTAATTTACCGTATGAAAATGTATAAAAGAAATGGAATTTTCCAAAAAAATGAACAGCTAGTATATTCACTCGTTAACAGATACAGATTAGATTTTACTGTGACAATGCGCCTAAAATCATGCTTATGCTAACTGGGAAAGCCAAAAACACATGCACCGTAGAAAATATTGTCAATGACTAAGAGTCCAAACCCCTGTAGCAAATGACACAAAAAATACCAAACTTCAATCCCCAAGGCCAGACACAATTATGTAAACATCATATTTTTGTGCCAAGATGGAGTCAAAACACTGACTTGGTCAGAATATCTCCGTTTGAAAACCCAAATCGATTCAACTTAGTACAATTTGTGGAACGCGTATAGAACATGTCTTTATACACTTTAAATTCATCAACCAACTTGTTCCCATGAAACCATCTTCTCTCTTCGAGTATTTAAATGCCCAATCCATACACTGCATTTTAAATCCCATCTATGACACTTGGTGGTTTTGCATATTTGTGAACTTCTTGATTGCTTAGCAACCACAAGTCAAAAGACTTGAGCTTGCAACAAATATATGCAAGTTCAAGCATTAAGACAGTAATTTCAAACAATGAAAATTAGTCTAGAATTGTTTCCAAATTCCCCAAGACCTCACATTGAGTGAAACCAAATTGGATAAATGCAAAAGGAAAAATTCAGGGGAAATTTTCAGGAAGGTTTTCAATGGAATCTGTTAGCTTAGAGGTTTTGAAATGGAAAACAGATTTAAATTGTAAGAAGTAAAAGAAAAACGAGGTAAAAACCTAGTAGCCTCGACTGATGTAATTTCAAGCAGGTCCAGAATTTACAGAATCTACCTTTGCATTGCAGAATCTAAATAAGAATGCACAGTTACTACTTCTCCCCTGCATCACTTCTTTAACAAAATCTACAGCAACCATGTAGTGGAGGCTTCAAATCAAGTCAACCAAACACTTGGGAATGAAAATGTCTTCGGAAATGAACCACCAACTACTTTCAGACTAAAGAATAAGCACAAGAACCAGATTAGATAATATATTTTATAGTGAGAATAAAGCAAACAACCTGACAATCCTTAGAATCATGTTATTTCTAATCAGAAAGGCCATGTATGCATCATACCAGGCAAGGAGAATGACCAACAACCTTTAAATCCACATCTCAGGAGACACAGCATCCCACTTTGAGCCTAAGGTCAGAGCATTTAGATGAACATGCATTTATGGGGTTAACACTAAGTATTAAAGCATTATGTCAGTGTTAGAATGCAAATAGTTCTTCATGAGTTCGTGGACATCCACTGCCTCCTTTTGCCCCATGTGAACCATGACCAGGACACTTGCCCCGTAAACTACAAACCAGGTGTTCTATTGTACTACTTTCTAAATCCAGCAGAGCTGATACTGGTGGTATGAATAGAAACCGAGATTACTACTTCCTAAAACCAGAAAACTCTTGGCTTTAGCTTCAATGACTAAAAAGCCAAAATGGGATGGTGATAATTATAGGCTCAAAACCATCAGAACTATGGTTATGGACCACATCCACTGGGGAGAAAAGGAATAGGAAAAGGAGCTTAAACCAGACACAAAAATGTTGGTATTGTGCCTGTCACAACTAGTGATACCAGCTGCAAATAGTTCTTCATGAGTTCTTGGACAATAGCATGGTGGTGCCAAAGAATTTACTACATATAATCATGGAATTCAAACTAACAATGAAAATCAGACAGATATACGGTGTGACTTACAGGAGTCAGTCCGCACCTGCTTAAGCAATACCTAAATTTTGAATTGCCAAATCAAATCAGCCCAAGTAGGGCAGATACCAGCCACAGAATAGAATCATAGATTGTGCCCTTCAAACTAAGCACTCTAAATTCTTCAACAACCAACTTATTAAATTTGTCCACAAAAGCATCATCTTTTCAATTATCTAAAATTTTGAAAGCCTTTTCTCTAGCAAACCTCCGCTTCAACAGCTTGACCATTATTTGAATCACACGGTACCCTTTATGCCTTCTAAACAAACAAAGACAGCTATCAAACATAAAAATTTGTAAGAAACTCAAAGGATCCAATAAAAATCAGAATCCATTCTCGAATATACATCTATTTTTCAAAAGGGCAAGTAAATATATCTAGAATTCATTCAACGAAGTGATCAAAAGTAAACTTTTTAACATCAAATTCCATTTTATATCTGTTCTCTTTCAACAAATTGTGTATTATGACCCATCAATTCAAGAATTACAAAAAACGAAAGACCTGGGGATGGTTGAGAAGGTAACTAACTAGTCATCGCCATCATTTCGAGACTTGGGCTTGCGATATTTCTCTTCAACGAGCTTAGCCATGAAAAGTCCAGTGGTGGCAAGTTTCTTGATGTTGGGTACATCGTAGTTTTGAGCAATGTAAACCCCACACAAAGTTCCTACTATGAACGAGAAGCCACTCTTGATTATTCCCATCGCGGCTGCTGCTGCTTCTAATATAAGGGTTTTACGGGGATGATGTTATTTGGTTGGTAGAATGATCGGGAACCCAAGTAGGGGAGACCGGCGTTTTCTTGGCGACGGAGGCGTGGCAGACACGGGCCGAAGAGAACGGGAAAAATAACATAAGGACTAGCTGAGGTTAGGAGATGAGTGTGTTTGGGCCCAGTTTTTAGAATTTTTATTATTATTTTAAATTATTATTTTAAATTATTTTATTTAATAATATCAAAAATAAATTTAAAATATATTATNAGGAGTTTTGTTTTTATTTTTTAAAATAAAAAATAGAGTTTTTAATAATTCTTTTATATGTATATATATATAAGAATTATTAAAGTATAACCTTCCGCGCTACTGGTCATATTAAAATTATTTTAAACATAACAAAAGAACATTATGTGTTTCTAACATGTTTTTTAATATAAAAAAATGGTTAAAATTAAAAAAAAGCTAAATAGTTAGGGTAGAAATTCTTTTAAAATTTTTTTTTTGTTTTTTATTTATTTTAATATATTAATATAAAAAATAAATTACAAAACATTATTTTAAAGTTTTTTCAAATAAAAATATTTTAAAAATTAATATTTCATAGAAAAATTAAAACCATGGTTAAGATACACGCGAGTTAACTTTATTTTTATTTTTTAAAACCTAATTGATTATAATAATTTTATTTTTTAAAATTATTTTTATTTAATTACATAATAATAAAAATATGTATGTGCATGAAAGCTATCTAGCTTCTATATATATATATATTAATAATTATTGATAAAATAACAAGCTATGTTTATATACACCATTGTCTTCTTTTTTTTTTTTGAATTCTATGCAGTCTACTAAGATGTTGTATTTTCTTTTTAATAAAATGGAAGAAAAAAGTGAGGAGAGAAGTGATATTATTAGATTATACAATACACTAAAAGATATCAATTGTTTAGGTTGTTGTTCATTCTTTCATAAAATATTATGTATTAAAGCAGTATTTTTTTTTTAATTTAGTTCTTAAACTTTTGTTTTTCATAATTTAGCTATTTTAAACCCAAATTAGCCTCAATTACATATTTTTTTAAAAGAAAAGGTTGAATTGAAAGACAAAAAACTAAAATGAAAAAAGACGGATAAAATAAAGGGTGTGTTTCAAATTTTTTGAGGAAGTTCATTTTTGCCCCTCATCTTTTTAATATATTATATTGCTAGTCCTTGTAATTTTAAAAAATTCAATTTTGATATTAAACTTTATTTTTAAGTTCTTATTTGGTTGAAGAAAAAAAAGTCATAAGATTACACTGTAGAGAAAGAAAGTTATCATTGATGACAATTTCAACTGTCAAAATGATCTTCTTTGCACAAAACATTTCTATATGACGAGGAGGGTTACAGTTAAGTGTTTTTTTACTTTGAAAAATACCTAAAAAAATATATCTAAACTTGAGAAGATTTTTGAGTTTAGGGTTGATTTTTAGTCTTGGATCATTTTTTGTGTTTTTAGAGATTATGGATTAGTTTAACAAGGTTCTTGAGTTGTTTTCTAAATGTTTTGAGTAAAAAATGAACTGAAAATCAGTTTTTTAAAGAAAAAAAACTCTATTTTTTAGGCAATGGCTGAATTTTAAGCTTAGCAATCCACATTTCATTTTTTTTCTTTTTTTTGAAATGCTTGGGTAATATAATTATATTATTCCATTGATTGATATAAGATAAGTTTTGCAACAATTAACACTTGAGTTTATAAAACTTCTTCCAAACATGCATTTAATAATTTTTTTTATATAAAAAAAAGGCTAGAACTAGAGATTGATTTTTTTAATAGAAGATGGGATATCAATGCTAGTTTAGCTAGAGTTTATTGGTTGTAACTTTTAGTTAGATGAGCATTATTATGATGAGATTATATTAACCACACATATTCCTAATTAGAAATTTTAATTTTATTAGGTTTAATGATTGATTTAAGTGTTTATGATATATTGGTAAGATATATCCATAACCATACATTAGTGTCACACCAAATGTTGTGATAAAAAAGTCATTATAAAAATTAATTCACAATTCCAGCTTGAGCTATTAGATAATCTACCAAACTTACTTCATTAATTACATTTCTGGCCACTCTTGAAGTTTTACAAGGTAAAAAAAATCATTTTAGTATTTTGTTTTTCCTTGTAAATTTACTATACAAAGCAAGAAAAAAAATTAATGCTTTTGCATATAAGTATTGTAAAAAGAAGATAATTTTAGGTCCCTTAAAATTTCCTATTTTTCATGCAGAAAATATTTTTCTTAAAAAAAAGGAGAAAAAAAAGAAAGAAGAAAAAAAGGTAACAATATTAAAAAAAATAACACTTTGAATCATAATCAGACATGTATTGAATTCACAACTGGTCTGAATACTATATGGATGGATGATTTAGGATCTTGCTTAAGAAATTTTAGAAAATGAATTGAAAATATAGTCAAAACTATATAAATTAGAGGTTTAAGGACTAACATGGACAAGGTTGTAAAGTGTGGCAGTCCTATTATTATAAATAAAGGCTTAATTAAAAAGAAAGTTAAAAATGAAGGCAAAATTACAAAAATTAACAAAAGATCTAATTGAATTTTGAAAAGGCTTAATTGGCTTAATTAGAGGCTAAAATGAAAGATAAATAAAAGTTTGGAAGTTAGTTTAATCAAAACTAGAAGAATGAATAAGTATAAGGACTTAATTAAATTTTGGTATAGTCTAATTAAAGTAATCACAGACTTAATTGAAGAAATATCAAAATTTAGAAGTCAATTAGGTTAAATTTAAAGGACTTCAAGACTAAAAACCATACTATAAAAGGAAGTAAAGTTTGAAGGCTTAATTAAAGAAGTCCAAAGGCATAATTGAAAAGATTTCCAGATATTGGAGCAATTGGAGGTGTGATTGTGAGATTACAAGAAAATAAGGACCAAAATTAACTTGGAAAAGGATAAAACCCTAATCTACATAAGTTAAAGAAATGACATTAAGAAAACGGTGTCTTTTAAGATAAAATTGTGTGTATTAGAGAGAAATAATGTCGTTTCAATATATTTAAAAAAAAGAGAGATTAGATTAAGAGATCAAATGACTTATTATCTAATACTCCTGATTGTCTTTCTTGTTGATTTATTATGTTTTGAACCACAAAAACTACTCAAGTAGCCATGTTAGCAGCCTTAGTTCGACCTAATTTTACGACCAAGATGCACCAAATTTTTCCCAAATCATAGCCTAAATTACCTTTTTTCAAATCTCAAAGATGTGATCCGTTCCTTTACAATGCTCCATTGACATAACAAATACCATCCTTAATAGTAAAAAAGTTGTAGGACTTCTAGTATTCTCTATCAAGTTCTTTGTTATTATCTTCAGTTAAAGGCTTTTATACCTTGAACAATGTTAAAAAGTTCAAATTTAGAGACTATTTGTTTTTACATTTTAAAAGTGTTTTAAAAAAAAACTTGAAATTTTTTTATTTTTTTATTTGCTTCAAATTAATATTTTTTTATGTTTTTATATTATTTTGATGTACTGATATTAAAAATAATTTTAAAAAATATTATTTAATGCATTTTCAAGAAAAAAACACTTTAAAAAGTAATTGTTATTACACTCGTAAACACCCTCTTAACCCTCTTATATGCTATAGAATCTTCATACACTTCCTTATAAAACCATATAAAAACCTTTACTACAAATAAAAAAAAAAAGAGAAAAGAGAGAAGAGGAGGGTCATGCTCATATTGCTTTCATTTGGTTAAAGCAACACAAGTCTCATCTCTCTACTATATATATATAAAAAAAAAACAATAACAACCAACACCATTGCCAACCTCCACTCCCCAAGCCATCCCTCAAGAATCTAAAAAATCTTTTAAAAGGAAGACGTTTCTAGTTGGGCTAATCCTTATAACTTCAAGACCATAAGCCTTTCTCAATGGTTTGCTCACTTGCTTTAACATTGGTTTCACAATGGATGGTAGATCGTGAATCTTATTTTCTCTTCTAAACAGAAAAGGAAACTACCTTGACTAAGGTTGTCAATTCTGTTATATTTTGTCTGGAATGGCTGAAACATTTCATATCAATTTAAAAAAGGAACAAAACAAAATAATTTTCATCTCAATTCAAATCTCGGTCCGTTCTGGATCTTTTGGCTAAATTTTAGCCAAAATGTTTCAATTTCATTTCACATGTTTCATTTCAGTTTTGAAAAATTATTGAATCAAATTGAAGCTAGTTCAATCTAATTAATTAAACTATTCAAGTATAAAAAGTTTTTTTTCATTACTATTTTCAATAACAATGATATTAGTAATGACATTAAAAATTATTATTACTATTTTCATTAACAATGATATTAATTTTTTAAATTTAAATGTATTACTAATATATATGGTTTATATTCATATTGTTTTTTTTATTTGATGTTTATACTTTGTAGGAATTTGAGCAAAACAAAGGATGTTTTAAATTTCATTAGCCTTGCTAACATCGACTTAACTTTATATTTAAAATATTTGTGTTAAAATATTTTATTTTCATAATATTTTGATATTTTATTTAAGTTGAATTACTTTAAATTAAAGAACTATTTAATCTTGATTATTTAGCAATATTTTAAATTTTAAAATTGTATTTGTTTGACATTATGTTTGTATTGCTTAATTTATATTGAATTTGAATTATTTTTGTTAAATTATATATATATATATATAATACAACCCTAAAATAACATACTTGAGCAATTCAAAACTGAAATATTTTATTTTAATAAAAAAATAAAATATTTATCAAAATAAAATTACTATCCTTGACCTTGACAGGTAAAGTTTCTACCTTTCTTTTTTCATGTTAAGTTTATTCACTGTTCCAAAGTTCAATCTTTATATTATCAACTTTGGGACCATGTTTTGAATTTCATGCTGAGAGCATGAAGTGTGTACAGTAAAAGAATATATACTGGGTCTGAAAAAGATTATTATAAGCTTAAGGAGTCTTGTGCAAAATAGCATGAACGGGAGGTTGCTTGGTGAAGAAGCTTTAAACTTTCCGGTGATAAGAAGAATCTTGGATCAGAACGGATGAATAGCTGTTAGTTGCATGACTTTGCTTGTAAAGTAAGAGCAATTCTTTCTTTTTCGATACACAGAGGTGGTTTGTTTTTGTATTTCAAAGTGTATTTGAAAAATAAATATATTTTATTTTATTTTTTATTATTAATTTTTTAATATTTTCATGTAGTTTTGATATACTGGTATAAAAAATAATTTTTAAAATAAAAAATATTTTAAAGAACAATAATTACTTACTGTATTTATTAGGTATACCCTGCAATGCTTGAGCTAGCTGAAGGACCCAGCAAGTGGTTTGACATATATATTATTCATTTTTTTTTTAGATTAACATGGGTGTCCGGACCAGCTTTCGCGCACCACGACTAATCCCACGGGCCCTAAAGTTAACGACCATGTAAGCCTCCAGTGGCCATCATATGAGCAACCAAGGACTCGAACCTGAGACTACAGAGGGAGCAAACCCCTTGATCCCAAGTTCTTACCACTTGGCAACCACCTAGATGTTTATATATTATTCATTTTTGTGGTGCTGTATGCTGATATTCGAGGCCTGGTAAACGCCATTTAACAATGCTGGGGCAGGAACAAGTAGGTGGTGTGGTCCAATCTGAGAGATGGTGATCTTCGTTCTTTTGTTTTTGATTCTTGTCAATGGAAAATACAGCCTCAATTATTTTTGTGGTCTCATTTGCCGAGTGCTTCATCATGCTGTCATAATTTTTCTTCTTTGCATGGTATGCTTAAATCCACGTTGTATCTGTTTATTTGAAGACAGGGGGGGCCAATCCTTAAGGTTTGTGGAGATGGTCGTCTTTCAATTGTTGCAATTAATTTATTTGTGGGTCGGCAAAACTCCTTTTCCTTCGAAATAAAATTAGCGTTCATCAAGATTTTTTTTAATAATATTAATGCATGGCCACGTGCTAAAAAAACCATAAAAAAATACATGTATATTTATTTATACTATATTTGTTTACACAGTTAAGGCTACGTTGTATACGTGGTTAAAAAAAACACGTTTTATTGTTTATAAACTCTATTTATTAATATGTTTCAAACACGGGGTCTCACGACGTAGTTTTCCCCTGTTTTTTTTTTTCAACAGTAAACAATGGCGCTCCTGGAACTACTATTCTTGTACACTGTTCTGGTTGGACCGATTCCAATTTAAAATACATTAAATAAGGTCCAATTCAGTAAAATAAAAAATATATTTTTTATTTTTTTATTATATTTATTCTAAAAATTAATATTTAATATTATTCAATAATACTAAATAAATTAGAAAAAAATCGCTTGATGACATAGCATTTGCAGAATTTGATCGCAATTTTAATTTTATTCCTGATTATATTTTACCTAATATTATTACTCGCTTAAAAAATAAAAAAAACTATAGTTCTTGTTGGATGTATTTCATACGTGATGAAATTATAGATAGTTTAATGGAACAATAAAAAATATTTTATATAAAGTATTATTTATTTTATGATGTAATAACAATAGTTAAATCTATAATATTTAAATTAAAAACCATCAATATTAATATATATATATATATAAATTATTTTATAATCTTAATTTCAAAAGCATTATTAACCAAATACATTAAACTACTTTTTGTTCAACCTTAATTTCAACCACAGTTTTAATCAAATATACATAAATATCAAATCAACCTCGATCAAAAGTATTTTTTATAAAATAACTTTTTTCAAAGTACAACTACAACAACTACCACAATACCAAACACACTTATAAGCCTTTTTGTAGCCATTTTACAAAGTAATAAATTAAAAAAAAAGGAAAGAAAGAAAGAAGAAGTAGCAGTTTTACACATGTTAACATTTGATAAAATATTTTGTTTTAGCATTTTCACATAAAAAAATGAATGAAGAAAATACAAAAATTCTTTACATGTATACTTGAACTTAATAATAAGTTTGTTCAGATCATTAAACCAATATACCTAGGTTTTCAAAATAATAAAACCATTAACCTTGTTTTTTTTAAAAAAAATAAACGATATTTGTTACTCATCTTTAAGGTAAATGGACCCATAACAAGTCATCTTGAACAATAAAAAAAAAATAACTCTTAATCCAATTTATTGTTCTACACTTTAGGTAAACTAGAGTTTAGGAAGGTTGTATAGAATTACCAATAACCGAGAGAAAATATAGAAAAAATATATATTTATAGACTCATTAATGGAAAAATTATAAATAAATTGAAAGATTCATCTCTTCCTCCTTATATAACCAGCTATCAAATACAAGGAAGAAAAAGAAGGATCCATCATTTTTTCTTGCATTTTATACTCTAATTTTTTCAAAATTAAAGGTCTTGGGTTGGTTAAGGACATATTACAAAGGAAAAAACACTAAATCTAAAAATTAAAAAGATTTAAAGAGAGAACCAGTTGAGTTTTAGTGAGAGAAACAAGTGATTATAGAGGAAAAAAAAGAATTGAAAGAGGAAGTTGTAAAAAAGTGATTTTATGTTCAAAACTTATGGGTAAGGTGTCTTAAACTATATAACTCACGTTATCTGAAGTTTGATTATGAGATGGGAAGAAATCCCTAAGTTATCTTTTAAGGTTTTTGTGAAGAATTGGAGAAAATATAAAATTGCTTGTGATTTTATTTAAATAGAGTATAATGATTGTTTATTAGTGTAAACTAAGTAAATCATAGGTAGATGAAGGGCTTTTAGGGCCAGTTATTGGATAAAATTTTAAGGGGTGGTTTATTTGATTAAAATGATGTAAGATTTTTGATAAAATGATAAAAAGTGCATGAGAAAATTATGTTTAGTAAGACTTATGTGTTACTAAAAATAAATGTTTTAGAGTTAAGTAGAAGTTGTAAGCTTTTGAATTTGGAAAGATTTAGATTTTAAGTTAAATATTTATGATGTTACGTGAAATTAGATAAATAATTTGTTTAAATGTAATGGTAATCTTATGGTTGTTAGTTTAATATAAGATTTAATGAAAGTAATATATGGAAATACTAAGGCATTATATCTGGGTATGAATTGTTATTTTATTGTGATATGATGTTAATGTTTGTATATGGAAAGCTTAAAGTTTTATTAGTGTTGTTCATACCAATCAAATTGTCAACATGTAAGATGATGAAACTTAAAAAGGGATCAAAATGTTAAACAACAAAAATAGTTCAAATATCTTCTATATGAAAGTAAGATTTGGTTAATGAAAGTTAGGTTAAAGTTGAAAAAAACATGAAATTTTTTTATACAATTAAAAAAATTTATATTTAAATGGTGAAATTAATTAGTATGATTTTCATTATAGATCAACAAAGATTTAAGGAAATTGTGTAAAATATTTGAATTAATAAGAAATAATTTACTTAGACAATTTAAAGAATTTGGCGAGGTTTGATAATATGAAATTGCATTCACATAAATGTTGATTTATGTTGTGAAATGTTAAAAATATTAATAAGGATCCCCTTTTAAAAATCAAGAGAGGTATTAAAAGTTGGATTTTCAATAAGAGGAATATATAGGTGCTTAGTACCTTATTTCTTTATTTTATTATTATAAGTTTTTTTAATTTATATTGTTTTATTTTGGTATTCAAAAAGGGAAATAAAGAGGATATATAAGAAATAAAGGTAACATATAGAAATGGAAATGAAATGAAATGGTTAAAAAAAGGTGAAAGAAAAATGTGAAATAAAGGACAAGCTTGTCATTTCCAAAGAAAGCTAATAAATGACAAGCTTGTCATTTTTCATGGAAGCCAATAAGTGTTAAACTTACTACCTTGTACGCGAGTCATTAAATATTATTTTTGTTGTCATGAATAGAGGTAAATGAATGATATAGTTGAAAAATATTGACAATATCTAATGATAGTAAAGTGTTAACAAATGGTCATTAGGAAGGACAAACAAAGAGAAAAATATAAATAAATTTAAAAGGAAAATTTATGAAGTTAGTAATAATGTTTGGAATGAAAAATTTAGGATGTAGATATGGATGTAAAAATTCATTGATCTTGCCTATTATTATCAAATTCATTTCATAAAATTAAGTACTAAATCTGTTTATTAGTTTGTAATTATATGTGTTGCAGGATGATCATATATTGTAGGACAAGGTTGATCTAATCTATGTTAGTATCAAATTTACCATATGCTTTATCTTTTGTATAATTAGTATGGTTTATTATTTCTAATTCAATAATTTTTATTATTATCCTTTTACAAGCAACAAATCTAAATTATCTCAAATTTATCATATGTATATGTCTTTTGTAAATTGTATAAATGATCTAAATGAATAATTTGAAACTATCTTGTTGTTATGAAAATATATAAGATTGTGATTTAAATGATAATAACTACATTAAAAATAAATAAACTAAGGTATGTTTTAGGTTACCACGTGCTGATGATGAAAAAAATAGATATAAATTTTATAAAGGTTATGAAGTATTGAAGAATTAGAATGTTAAAATTTAAGAGGAAACTCTATATAAATTTTAACAAAGTAAAAGAATTCAAAACGTCATTTATAGAATGAAATTGTAGTAAATAAATAAATAGTTTATGATTTTCTTTTTTTATTTGTTCAGGTTGTATCTTTTTATTCATAAATTACTGAAGACATTCCTTGAAGATCAATCTTTCAACCTTTTTTATTTCAAGACATGACATGACATTCCTTTGTATAATAGTTATGATCATGGTGAAAGTGATAGAACTTGTTAAGGTTTTTTGCATTCAAACACTTTTTATTAAAGATGGGTATTGCATGAAATCTTTTTCTTAAATGGTAACAAACACCTTGATTAATGTAGATGTAAGAGGTGTGGTAAAAGTTAAGAAAATGTTAGGAGATCATGAATAAATTTCTTAGTATTCCTCATTGATGCCCTAGTAAAAGACTAATGATATAGAGATTTTACTTTTTAGAAAAAAATTAATTAATAATAAAATGGGATAAAAATAAAAATAAAAATGTGTGTGTATTAAAGTAGCCAAATTAAAGTTTTATAGGTTAAAATTAAAAATAAAGTAAGATGTAAAAATAAACTGAGATGGGATAATTGGGTCAACAAAAAACTACATAAATTAAAGTATAATGATAGTATTATAAATATTAATTATAGGAGACATATAAATAACTTTTTTAGTTTTTTTGAAAAGCTAAAAGTTGTCCAACAAATGAGAGGGGGGCAATAATTTTTTGATTTTTTTCTTTGTTTTATTACATAAAAACACTTAAAAGAAGAAGATTTAAGTATTTAGGGAATTTCTGAAGGATTTATGAAGAGATTACAAGCTTTTAAGAAGAAACAAAAACTATAAAACTGAGGGTTTGAGCTTGAAAAAAGTAGTGAAAGTGAGGAAGAACAAAGAGATTCCTTGTTAATTTATCATTGTTTTAGGTAATAAACACTTTTATTTTAATTGGTTAAAGTTTTGTTATGATTTGGAAGACAAGTCATTTTAATTTTCATTATGAAAGTTTAAATTGTGTATGTTATGAATATAGATTATTGTTTTTATGTTTAAATGATGTTTTTAGTCATGAATAATGAACAAGTTAAGTGACAACTAGAAGAAAAATTAAAAAAAAAAAAGATGTTCTTGTGTGAAAGGGGTTTCGACCATACTAGGTAAAATAAGAACTTAGACTTATTGAATTAATTGACTCCCAATTCTTTATAAATAATGTTAAAGGCAGAATTTAATAAATAGGTGTAAGCAAGGAGTTTTTTTATTTGTTTGGTGAAATTTCAATCTTGGTTAAAATTATGTTTGTTATATAGAAAAATGAATAATATATCAACTATGAAAAATTGAGAGATATTTATGTTTTCTCTTTAGAAACATAATCCGACCATTTGCAAAATAAAGATGAAATCAAAGTGGTTGATTTAAATTCCATAGATATTATATCAAATTGTATTAAATGAAATAAGTGAAGTGTGAATAAAAATCGAATTGCATGAAAAGTGAAAGAAAAATTCATATTTTTTTAATGAAAGACTCGACCTAGGACATTTTAAAAGAAATGAATTGAGTTGTTTAATTTGATAGAAAATTTATACTTAGAATGTATAGATAAGAAAGGATGAGAGAAGTGAGAATTGATGGAAAGTTCGAATACCAAAACTATAGGACCATTATCAAGCCATGGTTGACCAAAAATTTAGCAAAGAAGAAAGAGTTGAATAATATTTGATTTATTATTTAAATAAGTTTTTATATATATATAAGGAATTTTTAAAAAGTTGGACAAAAAAAATCTTTGAAATAAGTTTCAAATGGTGTTCATATTTTCATATTGTGATGATGTTTGGATTCATATGGTAATGAAAAAAGGCTACAAGTTCAAGATAGTAGTAAAGGATTATATCGAGACAAAAGATAAGCCTTAACATAAAAATCATGAAAGTCAATGATAGAGTTAGACTTAAGGTTGTGATACTACACCCGTGCATATTTATAAAATATCACTGGTAGATTTTACAAATAACATTACTCTTTTGCATTACAAGCTTTATGATGTTTTTTATATTTTACATATGCTCTATAAGATTTATAAGACCATTATAGTTATCTAGTTGACCTTTAAAGAGACATTGTCTTTAAACAAATAAGTGTGTAACACTTGATAACATGATGACAAGTCTCATACCTGGTGTGATGATGTTCATTTTTAATGGCTCGTATATTTATTTATCTCATTTGTGTTTACGTCTTGTTTATCAAAAACATGTAAACGAGATTTAAAAAAAATCTTTGATGGTGATAACCATGGTTATGGTTATTATCTATTAAAAAGTGTTTTTTTATATCGAGAATGTCTTATTTATAGAGTTAAAATATCATGCATACTTTGCATATTGACTGTGCTATTTCTTTATAAAGTTTGAGTTTTCTCAGTGTATTTGGTGCACATGATGGAGTAATGTGTTTTATTTTTTATTGATAGAATAGAAAAGTGAGAAGCTATTTTTATATGATGAGAACAATATTTTTTAACACTTGTACTTGATGAAGATACGAGGGAGTTAAAATGGTGAGATGAATCATTATCCAATAGGTGATGCCATTATAAAGTTAAGAAAAACTTTATATAAGAATTAATTTTTCCGAGGTTGTAATCTTAGGCTGGTCTGTAAACTTTCCTACAAAACAAGTCCCATGTGAACATAGAGGACAATCCAATACTTAAGTTAGTAAAATATAACAAGAGAAAATAATGTATGGTAAACAGAAAAATAACAGGAAAATGCAAGAGAAATTATATATTATTTAAATCATTGAGTGGTTGTTTGTTATTCTAGAAATTGTTTGGTAGTTGTTTATAACTCTAATAGCTGTGAATGGTTGTTGTTAGTTCTTGAGATTGTTAGGTGGTTAATGGTTGTATATGATATTGCTTGGCTAGAACTTTAATGATTGGTGTAAAGATAAAGAAGTAGGACTTATTTATTCTTACAAGTTGCTAAAGATAAAGAAGTAGGATTATTTATTCTTACAAGTTGCTGAGAAATATTTTTCTAGAAAATTAAGTTATTAAATGTATTATGATGTTTATGATAAATTTTTTTTAGAAAGTTGAGGAGTGTTATGACATGTGTGTCATCGGTAAAAATATTAGTTAGTTATAACATAAAAAAATAACTATTAGTTATATTCAAACTTAAAAAACATATATAAAAGTGTGTGTTGAGATAAAATTGAACAAATCAAGGTGAGTTAGGATTAAATCAATACTTGAAATATCAAGTTTGTAGCTATTTGAATATAATATGATCATGAAAAAATAAAATTCTAGTTATGTGATGGTTAAAATATTAATCATTTGAAACTAACTTAAGTGATAAACTTGGTTTAAGAGTGCAATGTATGCACCAATTAGTTTTTTTTTCCTTGTATTTCCTGTATCATTAAGTCCGAAATTAAAACAAAACCAAAATTCTAGAGGATAACTAGCCATTAAAAATGACCCGAGAAAGGAACAATATATGGAATGAAAAGCAAGAATCTTATGAGCTACCTAACCAAGGCAAGGACAAAACCGAAACATCATCATTTTACAAAGTCGCAGGACTCCAAGTCTTTGTGAATAGGAAAATTTAGGTCTTCAATCAACATTTAAGCTTAGTTTGAATTATACTGATTTTAGAATATCTTTTACCCAGAGAAAAAAACAGAGTACTGGGATCTAAAAATATAATTTACTATAAAGAAACACAGACTGTCAACATTTGAAATAACATTTATTAAATAATTTTGAATAAAAAACAGAGTACATGTAATTATGTATAACTCGACATGAAGCTCTTTGTTTCGCTTTTGCTTTCCCGCAGAAGTCCCATCTCCCTCCCCTCGCCCTCTCTTTTAAAAATTAGCCCTTTTCATTATTCTCTCTGCCACCCAGCATCAGCATCACCACCAACACCAGCACTTCTTCTCCCTGTTGGATCAAATCAGGTTCCTTTAACATTTCTGCAATCAATCAAATGATTCTCAATGTCTTTTTTTCTTTAATGTAAATCTAGGTTGTTTTTTTCTTCTTTTCTTTTTGCCTAATTTTTGTTGTAAGTTTGATTAATTGTAATTGATCCTGTCACACTTGATCATCTTGTTTTATTTAACGTTTCTGTCTAAATAAAAACGGGGTTTGAGATTTATTTCTTCTTAATCAAATTGATGTGATGCTGAAAACTGAAAACTCTATGTTCATCTTTTGTTTCAAAATTAATGATTGATTGCTGATTATTTATTTTTTCTGCAGGTTTTTGTGCGTGTGCGGGGAGGAGGTTGTAGATCAATAATATAATATATTGGTTTCTGGCTCGAGTTTCAAGCTAATTGAGTCTTTGATAGTCTTGCTCTTTGTGGTTTAATGTGAAGTTGTGACTGTTGGTTGGGAAGAGGCATGTAAGTTAGGGTTTTTTTTTCCTGGAAAGGTGGGTTTTTGTGTAGAGGCTGTTTTAGCTTATAAATGGGTGCGAGTTACATGGCGATCTCAGCAGTCTGTACGGCTTTGAGTTTTGTGGGTCTTCAATTTTGGACAGAGGTGTCTTTAGATAGATTGAGATCAGATGGCTTGATTGGTGAGAATTTTATCAACTCGGAGGATGTCAACCGTGCGCTTGAGCTTCTGTTCAGTTCTTATGCAACCATTGCATTGTTGGTGAATTTTGTATTCAATTTATTTCTACTACTCAATCTTTGTCTCAAGGTGTGTTCTTTCAACTTTTTCCAAATGGGTTCTGGTTTATAACTATTGATTTTTTTAAATATTTATCTTCAGAGATTTATGTAGTGACTTGAGCAATTTGTGTAGGAGGATCTACTTAAGTTTTAAGTTATGGCACTAAATATGGTGAAATACTGTTCTTATAAATTTATTCTATCATTTTCTACTGTTTGCATGCTTGCTGTTGTTATTGCTTGTCTAATGGTGTGCATATTGTGTCTGAAGGAACAAGGCTATTGCTTTAGAATAGAAGTTAGCACATAAATTGCTGCCTGAAAGAAATGGGATGCCATCTTGTTCTTGTATGGGTTTGTAAGCAGAATGACAAATTATTCTGCACATAGGATGTTTTCTTTTGGTCTCTTTATGATTTATTGCTTAGATAAATTTAAGGGAGTTTTCAGAGTCAGATATGTAACAGGAAGCCCTTCTTATTTGATTGCCTTTACTCGCACTACTTGATGTTATGTCCTCACTGCACTTTTCGCTTCATTCTTTTCCAGTAAAATCTTCTTATTTGAAAAAGAGAGATGAGCTTTATACAAACTCAAGACTACTGGAACTAGGAAAAGATACTCTTGGAATCCATGGACTGAAAATTTGAATTCAAGCCTCAATATCTTGCAAGTGGCATCACTAACATACCTAGCATTGTTTACATTAATCTTCTATAAGTTTCCTACCCTTTTTTGTTTATATAGTGTCTAGTCCATATCACTTGGGCAATATAGCTCAAATATGGAATTGTGCCTTTGATTCCTCGTTGGTTATAATATCGATGAACTTGCTTTCTTTCATAAACATTGCTTTGATGGTTCTTGTTTTGTTGTTGAACATGCAGACTATTTTCTTTGGAGAGCTCTATTCTTCTGAAACTCGAAAACTAGTGGAACGTCTTATTAATTATGCTATTTACAAGGTAAGTATCCTCACCAAGTGTCTAGATGGAAAGTGTTTTACTTTTTTTATTACTCACCGTAGTACTGGGCGGGCCACTTCATTCAAACCACTTTGTTAGCTCTGTTCACACTTTGAGTTTGTAGTAATACTTTCTTAGGCCTACAGTCAGGATTTATTGAACAAGCTAAAATAATGAGAAAGAAGGCCATATAAGACAATTTGATTTTAAGTGTTTGTTCAGCCTTCTTTTTTTCTCCTAATTTTTGCACCACCAACTTCTCATAGACAAGAATATCTAGCATTTGCTTCTTTTTTTATGGTTCCTTTTGCTGTTTTTTCTTTTCTTTTCTTTTTGAATCATTTGGGCCTGCTGTTTTGCTATCTGCTTTTCAAGTTATAATATTGGTTAGCAGGCTGGTAAATGTTTTGAATTTGGGAGAAGTATTAGTTCTCATGATGATGATTTGATTGTTGGTTTGGAACAGGCCATAGGATATCTTTGAATTGAAGTTTTTGATAAGCCTAGTTACTCCGTTGAAACTTTGTGTTTGTAGTTCTGTAATTGCTGTCATTTTTTATTTATGAATATTGTACAGGGAACCTTTCTGCCACTCGTTATTCCACCAACAATTTCTCAAACAGGTCTCTGGTCAATTTGGTTGACTGTTCTATGTTCTTTAAAGGTTGGTGGCACGTCATTGTAATAATAATAAAAAAAAATCCTGTTGTTTTAATTTCATCATAGAAGTAGTAAAATTGCTGGGATTTTGCATGGTGTTGCAGATGTTTCAAGCACTAGCTAGAGATCGACTTGAACGTTTGAATGCATCTCCTTCTGCAACTCCGTGGACATATTTTCGTGTTTATTCAGCATTGTTGCTGGTCCTCTCTGTTGACTTTTTCTGGTATTCTTTGGTAACCTAATCTTGTATTGATAAACATGATTTTGGAAATGCACCTTTTGCCCTTCTTTCTATGATAGTGGCGATAAAGCTCAAGGAGAACCTGATCTCATCACTGTTTGAAATATCTGCAATGGGCAGTACAATTTGACTTTTGGTAAAAGCTATAAAAATAATGTGCATTTGTGTATCGGATACTATATTGAGCAGTAGAAGACCGGAGCACAGCACCACTTGTTTTAATTAAGAGAGAATGTTTTTCTTTGGCACTGCACATATGAAATTAACTTTCCTTTTGTTTTATTGGTGCTAACTTTGTGTTGGTGGAAATGGATGGGGTGGTTTGGAGGAACAGTGGCTGGGAGTGGTCATGATGGTTGACTAACTGAGACTGAGTGGTGGATTAGGTTGCTTTGTTTCTCCATTTGCCACAAACATTCTGTTCCTAAATTCTGAGTGTGGCCCATGAGGGGCTGCACCTGTATCAGAACAACTTATCTTTTTGAAATAACAGGTCTATATGGGGAAGGTGATAATATACTAATTCTCACATTTTTCACATGGTCACATATGAGGGAATTGCTTAACTTGCTTTTTCTGTGGAAGCTGTTTGCATTTGACTCTGTTGATTGAATCATGAGAAACACTTCATTTCTACAACATTTTGGTGGTTGCAGGATACAGATGTGTTTCGTGATATACAGAAGTACGGGCACGTCCATGTTTCTGTTGTTGTTCTTCGAGCCTTTCAGTATTGCTTTTGAGACCATGCAAGTAATGTCTCTGAAGAATATATTTTATAGTTTGATACATTAATTTGTTATATAAATCTCAATGAGACCATAGCACAAGTTGACAAGGTTATATTCCCTTTAGGCTATGCTGGTTCATGGATTTCAGTTGCTTGAGATTTGGTTCCATCATTCGGCTGGGAATAGCACAAATTGCCAAAGGTTCAAGTTTTTTGATGCAATGAGAGCAGGTACTTCCTGAACTTCTATTCTGCTATATGAATGTCAGTGTCTTAGATTGAATTGGTTGGCTAGCTGAAGTTTATTTTTTAATATGTCCAGTATTCGATAGAGGGCAATTTACCTTGGAAACCAGGCACAAGTAAAGAAGCTGCCCGAACAAAGTCAATTTCCAAAATGCAATGCTAAATATTTCAACCTAAAAATTCAGCACTTATTGTAGAAATCTAAAACAGTGAAGTGCAAGCTTTGTTATGCTGAAACCTAAATCTTAAGTTAGCAACACTTCTAAATACCACTTCTTCCCATCGCATCTGTCTTCGGGACAATCTAGTCACATGGTTTCATGTCTTAGTGAGTGCAGCATTTTCCCCCTCCTGCTTGTTGAAAGCTAAAAAAGTAGAACTTATTCGAGATGGCTTGGTGGTCTTAAGGAAGGTTCAGGTGGGGGGATGAATAGAAGATAATTCATCTTCATGCTAACAGAAGAGCGGATCCAATACCAAGATGAAACATAATCATGTGTATTTTCTGTTTGCCCTAAAGACGAAGCATTGCTCAATTGCATAAAGATTGTAGTGTGCAATTACATTGTTTGTGAATGTGAGGGACTGGTACAAGAAATAGAATTTTTAGGGGGGGACGCATTTTATCTGCACTTCACACTTGTTGTCCAGTGACTTTTGTCTTCACTTGAAATCACATGGATATGTGTGTAATTACGAAATGAACAATTGGAAATTTCTATATAGTGTAACGGTTAGTGTATTTGTATGAATAGTTTACTATTACTGATAAAAAGTTGATCAAGGACAAAAATTGGTCAACTAGCTTAAAGATCTTAATTGAAAATGATAAAGCACATTTTTTTTCAGTGCTTAACTCCTAGATGAAAAGAGTGTTCCTTTTTTTGCTTAGACCGTATGCAAATCAATGCCCTTTGCCACAAAGTAAAAATTGCTTCTTCCATGATCTTCAAATTGCGTGCTATAAGGGTACATTAGATATGATTTTAATGATGCTGGTTGGTGGTCCTATTTTATGTACTAGCCAGTTTATTCAACTTTACCATGCTTCTAGTGGATTTCATGTGATGGCATTTTCCTGATTGAGTGTGACAGCAGGTTCATTGTTGGAGTGGAAAGGTGTTCTTATCCGGAACTTGGGTTTTTCGCTAGACATGGCAACCTTATTAATGGCACTTGGTCATTATGTGTATATATGGTGGCTTCATGGTGTGGCATTTCATCTTGTGGATGCAGTTCTCTTTTTGAATATACGTGTAAGTTTTTGTTCCTCTTTTTATTTGGAACCGTTTAAAATAAATGAAATTATTTATTTTTGACACTCTGATTTGATGTATTCTGGTAATTTGAGCAGGCATTGCTAAGTGCTATCATAAAGCGTATGAAAGGATTCATCAAGCTTAGAATCGCTTTAGGTGCCCTTCATGCAGCACTTCCTGATGCAACATCGGAAGAGCTGCTAGCATATGATGATGAATGTGCTATCTGTAGGGTATGCTTGCTCATTTCTGTTTCCTTTTTAGTTTTCCATTGGATTGTTTAGTGTAATGAGTTTTGCAAACGACAGGAACCTATGGCTAAGGCCAAAAGGCTACATTGCAGTCACATATTTCATCTTGTTTGCTTGAGATCTTGGTATGGCTTTGAATCTCTTCGCTTATATGCACTTGTCTTTGACAATTCAGTGTATGACGCTCAATAAAATGCTGATTATTGCTCAATAATGCCAGGTTGGATCAGGGGTTAAATGAGAGATACTCATGTCCCACTTGTCGGAAGCCACTTTTTGTAGACAGGCCTGAAAATGAAGCAAGTACTCATACTGGAGAAGCTCTAACAGATGAACAACTTGCTCATCAAATAAATGAAGGGCTTGAACAGCAAAACACTCCAGGTCATGTGCTGCCTGCTGGAGTTTTCCCTAACCAGATTCGGAACTCTATGGAAGGCAGCCCTTGGAGGTAAGAGACCCTTACCTTCGATCATCAGTCTTTCTTGATTGCCTAGAAATGAGTACATGTTGCTTCTTCTAGCTGAAAAATAATCATTCCCCCTCGCTTTTAAGATGGCTGTGGAATTTCTGAAATTAAGAGCCAGGGGACCTTCTGCTATTTAGCAATGGTTAGTCTGTTACCTAGTAGTAGTTCCTTTGTGATAACTAAGGAGTTCTAGCTTCTTTGGAAATCTTGAATGGAGATTTGCTCGGGGTATGACTCTGCTTCAACTCTTTAGCTGACCGGCTGTCATATTCTATTAGATCTTATTGCCATGTTTAAGTTGACTTTAACCAAACATCATGCTTTAGAAAACAGAAAAAGGAAATTCCAACACATGCATGTTTCGTTCTACCTAAAGAGGTAGATGGAGGCAAAAGAGATGGTACACTTTAGAGTTCAGATAACCGGGAATGGTGACTCAAGTTTTAAATCCTAGTCTGTAATTGGCTCAAATTGCAGTTTCAAACATCTGAGTGAGTCTGTCTATTCTTTTATAAAAAGCATTCAATCTTAAGTGAAATGGCAAATGATCATTGCATAGATTGTGATTTCAAAGATTGGTGCCACTTTTTCCATAAACGATTGCGATCCCCCTCTTTCTTGTACCATAGAAGTGCAGGGTTGGATTCAAGTTGGCTACCCCCTTGGTCCAGCCAGGGTGGAGATGGGGCTGGTCCCTCAACAGCTATGAGATCTGTTGGATTGGGTAGGGTTCAGATGATGATGAGGCATTTTGCATCTGTGGGAGAAACTTATGCACAAACTGCCCTTGAAGATGCTGCTTGGAGCCTTTGGCCAATGAATCCATCTCACGCTACTCCATCTACTTCTTTCATCCCTCCTGCTGCTGGTGGAAGACGCCCTGGTGGTGCTGGTGGTTTACATATGAGCACCACATCACGCACCACAAATGACAACATAGCAAACATACTTGCCATGGCTGAGACAGTGCGGGAGGTTTTGCCCCACATTCCGGATGAGTTGATACTCCAGGTACTGTTTGGATTTACTTTTGTTAACATGTCCCTAGGCTATTCATTTGTTCCTTGTCTTGAGTGTGCTTTTGTGTGGTTAGTTATGAATTATGTCTGTGAAGTTGTCACTTGTCATTATCATTTCCTATCATTTTCCTTACGTGTCTCTTTTTCTTTTTCTTTTTTGTACTGATTTCCTCGTCTTCTGCATTGCTTCACTACTTGTGGTGATCCTATCCAACACATCTCCATTCTGTTGCTAGTCTTCAGTGCTGTATTGGTAGATGTTTGCTCTGGAAACCTGTTCACAAGATTGAATGTTGACTTAGAAGGATTAGGGTTGGTGCATTTTCATTCATATAAATTAGGAGATGGGATTTATAGTGGAAAATATTTTCTGGATTCCAACTTTTTTGGTATGTGTTCATTACATTCGAAGCAATTAATTTTCTTAATATAGTATTCTATGGTTTGTTTAATTAAGAATCCAACTCATCAAAACTTTGCAGGACTTGCAGCGAACAAATTCTGCTACTGTTACTGTAAATAATCTCCTGCAAAGGTGAGAAGAATATTCTGTAATGGTTTCATGTGCTCATTAGTCAACCTGTCCTTCCATATACCGAGTATCTCTGATGGTTTGGGTTGTGCGCGACTTTGCCAATGACCCCAGACCGCTCTCTTCTCATTGTGTTCTTACCCTTTAAAATACCCATAAGCTTCAATAGATGTACATACCAAGGCATTTGTACTTGAGATGGAAAAGAAAAGGGGAGGAGGAAGGCACAATGTAGTGTTAGTTTCTCTGTTTCATGTGGAAAAATAAATTACGATACATATAAATAGATGGGCAGGTTGAGGTAGGTATATGTGTTACGAGCCTGAAGAGAATTTACCACATCAAGTGAATTACTCCAAGCCACAAAGGATGCGGCTGCGCTGCTCTGTTCTGCATACATGTGTACAATTATGAATAAAGTGTATTGTTTCATCTGAGTAGCTCCGGTTAGATTCTGAGGAAACTTATGATTTACTTCTAAAGCATCTTATCAATTGCTAGTTGTCAATCGAAATATTGCAGCCAGTTGTGTTTAGAATCGCATAGTTCTTTGTTGATGAAATTGTCTGCAATTCATAAATACTGTTTCATGTTGTCTGCCACTGCCCTATGCAAAACCCAATAACAAATGGTTGTCTTCCAAATCCATTACTCACCTGATTTCTGTCCGAGTAAAGCAGCCGGTTCTGTAAAAGGATTTGACAATTCCTTGTGTTTCGTTGTTATTAATCTCTTCAAAATCTAGCCCAAGGTGGATGAATAATCATGGAATGGATCTGCAGATTGTAGAGACCTTTGTTCAGTGAGATTCTCGGGAGAGCCACAAGTGAATTTATTACATGGCTATTGTGTTAATTATTGTTTTTGTTTTTTAGAAACATATAAAATAATATTTTTTTATTTTTAAAAATTTATTTTTGATGCTGATTTAAAAATATAAAAAAAAATAATTTGAAAAAAAAAATAGATTTTTTTGATAACATGGTTATGCTGCAAAAAATAAACACTTCCTTGTTAGCATCAATAACTAGACCAGCTTTTTAAAATTTTTAGTCATTTGAGAATTTATCCTTCAAAAAAAAAAAAAGAGTTAGATCTGTGCACTAATTAATCTAACCCTTTTATTTATTTACTTATTTCTGAACTCCTGGATGACATTGACTTTTGAGCATAAAAAAAAATATTTAAAAGGTAATAAAAGCATCCATAAAAAAAATAACAATTCTTTTCATAAAAATTGAAAAATAAAAATATTTCAATCTCAATCTCGTTTTTTGGCCTTTTGTTTTTCTATAGTTTAGTTTATTGTTAAAAAAAATATTTTTATTTTAAATCATGCACGTGGCACTTACCTTGACTTTGATTTGGTCAGTTAATGCCTCGTATTCAATCTAACAAAAAAAATGAAAGTAAAGGGTTTCATGTGATCAAATCGTTTGTAGAGGGCTGGGCTTGATAAAATTTCAATAGTAGAGAGATAAATGGTGAACCCTAATTACTGAGCATAACCTCACAACAAAATCTAATAAAAGCATCCAATTTCAAATTGATCAAAGTTGCAGGAGTTCAATTCTGATTTTTCTTTTCTTACAAAATGGTTTAAAGTTTTTTTTTTAAAAAAATCAAGCGCCCGAGCAAAAATACATTAAACGAGGTAAGAACAGGCCACAGATCACTCCTAATTTCCCGAGCTTTATAATAACTACCATGGCCGGAGCTTTGCATGGAATGGAAGTTGATTGTTGTAGGGTAACCTTCGAAGCAATTCGAGAGACAAGCAACCTTTCCAATGCCTGTATTATTTATTGCCACCATGCAGTTAAATTTAAATATTTGCGTGCAAATTTCTAGAACGGTAACATGGTGGGCAAGAGCTCCAAACACGGAGCCACAGGCATCAGATCAGACGACAAGATTTGGTGCTATTGGGTAGTCAGGAAATTAACAAATGCGCAGGCTCGTTAGTTCTGTGGCTTTGAAATCCTAACATTTTGTTCTCTTTCGACTTCCTCCACTTGCATGCGCATGTCTTGCTTCTCCCATGCCATGGTAATTAATATTCTTTTACACGTATGACTGCATTCTATAGCTCTTTGTGTTTTACTTATTTGTTTCTTCATTTTATATATTAGTTCGTCTAATTATTAATCTAGATGTTGGAGAAAATCGATCACCAGTCGCTTAAAACTACACTAGGGACTAGCTCATTTGCTAAGGGATCAATAGTTATGAAAATGGGTTACGATTAGTTTAATTCTCTGCCTTTTTTTCTCTCCTGATATCTTGTTCTTCCATTCTCTTGGAAGAGAGAAGCACAGTACTGTTGCTTAGAGGTCCCTTGCTGAGAAAATGACCGGTTAAATTAGGGGGGACAGCAAGGCCACCATACCCTAAATTTCCTTCCCATGAGTGTCATCAAATCGGTGTACTCGAATTTCCTTCTCCTACGTCTCTGCTTGGCCCCACAAAATTAACCCTTTTGAATACAATATAAATAGCACCATATTCTTCTACATCCCATCACATATAATATCTCGAGCACTTCTTAATCACCTCCCATACCCTCAATAACTGTATCCTTTTGGTTTCTTGTCTCTCTACGAATCATGCACTCCTTCAAATCCTCACTTTTCATTTTTCTCTTGTCTCTTTCCATGCACGCAATATGTAACGCTCGAAATATTGGGGTGGTGAACGAGGGTTTTCATGCAAAAGTCTTGTCCTCTGCCAAGGTTGGTATCTTGAACGTCCATTACCACATATGTCGTGCATTCTTTGATTAGATATTGCCTTCGCCTTCTGTGCGAGCAATTTTATTTTTTTGGGCCTGGTGCATGCAGGTTGGAGAGAAAGTTGAACACAACACAGATACAGTTCATGGAACTAATGATAGAGAGGGCATCAGTGGAAAGAGTAGT
This sequence comes from Populus ilicifolia, assembly GCA_015708895.1. NCBI lineage: Eukaryota > Viridiplantae > Streptophyta > Magnoliopsida > Malpighiales > Salicaceae > Populus > Populus ilicifolia. Next base: position 227,519 of record SRLM01000243.1, on the reverse strand, counting down.
GCTCCTGGTGCTGCAATTATGACTCGAGAATCAAAGGATTCAAAGGGTATCATCAAAAGTTCAGGTCATGATCAAAATCCCATAAAGCCTCTTGTTTCAGTTTCTTGGTATGCGCCTCACAAGAACCACGCCGTCAAATTGCTGGGTTTCACTCAGATTATGCTATGCCTAGAACACGAACACCTTCTCATAACTGATCAATTCCCTCTTTAACACTTACATTATTCATTTATGCCCACAATTTCTCTATCTGATGACGAAGTTATCCAAAATATATAGCCCATATACTTTTCTCCGAGACACTGGCAATTTTTTAATCCAAGACACGCACCCATTCCATACAATTCGAGCAAGTCCTTAACCAATACAGCATTTTTGTCCTTACAAATTTGAGAAGCTACGTTTCTTTATGAAGCTATTCTACTATATTTATTTACCTTTTTGAGCTTTTATTATAGTAATTAAGAATGTAGTAAGTAAGATTGTTATTTTACTACTGCTCTTCGCCTAGCTATAACTTCAGCCACTATCCCAGTATATTGCTTAGTTTTTTACCCAGTTTTGGACCGAAAAATCTTCTATATGATCCATTATTGTCTCTGATGCTGTTTGTTTTATCTTCTTATAGTCATTAATTAGTAGTATCATTACGTTTTCAAACACTATTTGCTGATAGGGATGGAACATGCAGGTATTCAGATTCTTAAGTCTCTTCACGCCCATGTGGTGTCGCTTAAGGCAACGAATATAGAGGTAATGATACTTCATGCTTTCGACGTTACATACATACATACATGTATGTATGTATGTATGTATGTGCGGAGGGCAGTAAAAAAAGTGAGCAGGTGCTCCCGAACCATCACTTTCATCTTGTCCATGATGAGAGTGAGAAGGGCAATTGATCAATGCATGATTATCTGCAGGTGCCTCTAAGCATTGTGGGGGCTAAATTGCATGAAAGCAGTAGAGTACTTTTGAAATAAAATCTGAGCTGTGTGCAAAGTGTATAGCACACGTTTTGTTATCAATTTTGGTGCCTTATGTGGCTATCTTGGCTATGGTTTTTGATGAACTTCATTCATAGAAAAGGGAAAAAGGAAGAAATCAATAGTCGTCAATCGTCATCATCATCATCATCATATATATACTGATCAGTTATATTTACCGAGAAATTGATCAGCTACCTCTCACAATAATTGATATTTATTGATTACTATGTTAGAGATATAAAAATGACCATCATTGAAGTTGTGATCACATATATCGAAGAATGAAACCAAGGAAATGTGTCACACCAAAATATATAACATGGAGATTATGATGTGTTGTTCATGTAGGGATATTCAACAAGGCGAGCACTATCAGTAGCAGGATTTGGTTCCAATAACGTCAAGACCGGTGAGAACGAAGTACAAGAGGATGCTGAGGTGATAGATTATGAACCACCACATCGGACGCCACCAATTCACAATAGAAAAACCTTAGTTATAGCTGTCTGATATAGTATTTCATGAAAACGAAATTAATGGTCTCTATAACTTTTGACTACACACACCACACACACTCTTTGGTATAGGAAACAGAAGGTCTTCGATTGAAAAAGACTTAAGTAGAAGCAAGCGTGCATAAAGGATAAACAATTAGCATTGGCCAGGATATATATATATATACATGGTTGTTGCATGCGGATGGCTTAGTATGTAGGGAACCCTCAATGTTGTAATAATATTTGTTCTTATCTTTTGGTTCTCATGAAGTGGGATATATATTCCATCTTATCTTCTTCTGCTAATTCTCCTTCCCCTGTCATTGATTCGAATATTAATAAATCTCATGAGCTCATTAATTTAAAAAGAAAATGGATAATTAAGTAGTTCTTTTGAGTATCCGTACATTACGTTAAGGGATGTTTGTGATCTAGACTTTCGTTGCTAGCCAGAGCTCATATGCTTTCAATTCGCTAAAAAAATAAAATTATCTGACCACTAATTATATAATTATAGTAATTGCCAATTAAACTACCTTGTAATTATATCTATAAAACTACTATAAAACTAAGAAAGAGCAATATTACATGTATTTGAGAAGAAAAAAATCTAAAAACTGTTGTGACAAATTTTTCTTGTTGTACGTAGAAAAAGCTAAATACAATATAGTTTATTATAGAGCATTCAAGAACTAAATAATACACGAATTAAACATTAATTATGGAACGATAAATGAATGCAATTATGAATATTCATGAACCAAACCAACATTCCATTCTTAACAGATGGTTGCGTAATTAATAAATGGTTTTTTAAAATAAAATAAAGAGCTCTTAGTTTTCTCAATTATAATGAAATAATAGAAGAACAGATCATACACGTAGAGGGATCCAGTCGTGCAGTCCAAGACTCATTGTACTTTTATGAACATATAATATATATACAGTCAAGAATCCTAGAATATATGTCAAAAAATGTTTTCTTCATCAGCGATTATAGATAACTTTGATCCCTTGAATTTTGATTCATGGTATACTTTTCGAAAAGTAGATAACGGTAGACTAACCAAGAAACATTTCACTTTTGCTTAACATGTAAATGTCCCCAAGGGCAGAGTCGTGTTAAAGGATTGGATGAATTATAGTCTAAATCAAGATTTTATTAATTTTATATAAAAATAAATTTATAATTCTCAATTGAGTTATCAAAAAATTCTAAAAATCTACATATAATTTTCTAATATAATGCTTTATATTGGTTAAAATTTTAAAATTTTTAAAGAAATTCTGAAATTTAATAAAAATTTATAATTTAACTAGTTTTATGTTATTAGTCGTATTTTTTTATTCTGATCATTAGATTGAATTAAAATTTTATAAGAAATCTTAAAATATATTGAATAAAATACCTTTTAAATTTTAGGATGAATTGAACTTAATTGGTAGTACTAACAAAAAAATAATAATAATTAAATGAAAGCAAAATGACTCATGAAGAATAAAATAATTATTTACCATTAAAAAATAAAACAAATAAGTTCTTTTTTCTTTTTATATGTTGCTGGCTGACAAAAACAGAATAGAAAAAAAAAGGCGATAGTAAGAAAGAGAAAAGTAAAAGGAAAACATAAAAAAATCAAAGAAAAAAATAAAAAAATAAGAGAATAAACTTGTAAAATTACTAAGTTTAACTTATAAAAAATAACCAAGTGAAGAAATGAGGAATTGTAAAAAGAAAAAAATTAATTATTTTATTTTTCAGTTGATATGAGATTGTTATTTTTTCCAATTAAAAAGTTGTTATAATATCAATTTATATTCAATTATAAATAAATTATAATCCATAAAATATAAAAGGATATAATTTTGATAGTGGATTTATTTTAACTTTTACTTTAATTTTATGTATATTTAAATTTATTTTTTAATATTTTGAATAATGTATTTGAATTAAAACTTTACTATTAATTTTAAAAATTCATGTATATTTAATATAAAAATAAATAAATATTTATTTAATAGTATAAAAAGTAAAAATTAATTCATGTATATTTAACAGCATAAAAAATAAAAATTATTAGCTCCGCACTTAAATGTAGCCATCGTATTTCATAATAGCAAAGTCCAAACCATGTAAAGTCTGCAATCTTAAGTTGAGTTACAGATTTGCTTTCTCTTATTATACGTAACCAACAAATTTTAAATGTTTTTATAAAAATTTAATTTTGTAGATGTTTTGAATTATTTTGGTATGTTGATTTTAAAAATATTTAAAAAAAAAAACANTTAATTTTGTAGATGTTTTGAATTATTTTGGTATGTTGATTTTAAAAATATTTTTTAAAAAAAAACAATAATAACTACACTTCCATCTATCCATGCAATAAAAAAAATACGAAAAAGATCTTTGGCCACAGGCCACTCCCCACTCTCCTCCTAGTGTCCTCCGTGCCCAGCCCTGGTGGGTGGTTTGTGCCTTTCAGTTACTGATAGGATCGATGAAGACCTAAAATAAGATATAAGAGTTATTCAATTTATGAAGCCTTGTTCAGAAGCAATTGGCATGAGGGGAGGTAGGCTGCTGCGAGAGAGAAATGGCAGAGCCCGGCTCCAAGCAGCTTATAATATTATGGTAGATCTAATTCACCTAGCTGGTAATTTTGTAATCTTGAGGGCATTAAATTTAATGATAACCAAGAAAGGCAATATTGCTTGTTAATCATCACCTAGCTAGCGAGCTCGTCTTTTTATGGATGAGAGCTATACATAGCCACATTAATTCGTAACCAGGAAAGGCATTAAATTTAATGATTTGAAAGTCACTCTTCAAACCTTGCTCAAATGCGATTTGAGGTCATGGAGCATTAGAACACGCATCAGTTATACTTAGAACAGAGATCCAACCTTTAACCCCCTCGTCTGGAAAATCAACTATTAATTTATACAAGTAGAGATCGTAATTTCTTAAAAACTTTAAGTACAATAGAAGAAACTAACATGCGGCCATTTGTACTGCTATTCAAGTTTCATAATTAAACAATTTATTTATAATTGATTATAACCTAAAAATAGTAGGGCGGTTTTACTTTACTCTTTCAGAGGTATTATTTATTAGAATAATATAAATTGTCTTTTATATTTTTTAATTTTATTTTTTATATTATATTTATTTTTTACTAGTTATTAACATGTACGTAGATTTAACATGTTAACTCGACTCAAGTTTTTTTAATTATTTTTTTATAATTTAATATTATATTAATTGAAAAATAAATTTTATTATTTATTTTATTTATTTTTTATTATATTATTTTAATTTTATAGTTTACAAATAATATTTAACAGTTAACTAAAAAACCATCTTACAATTAAATTAAACATAACCCGCGGTATAGATGCTCATGGGTTTATGAACTCGGGGAATGTAGGGTTAGACTAACGATGGCTTCTTAAAGGAACAGGACAGCAGGATGGTTATCATCTCAAGAGTGTCTCCGACTCAGACAAATCTTAATTAGTTGTAATAGCACAGTACGTAGCCCTATTACAAAAATCAAGGAAAAAGGTGGAAGCATTATGTTTTAGAAAGTTTGAACAATCAAACCATAATAAATACATGCTCAAATCCCCAAGAGAAGTCTCGATGACGAACACAAGCAAAGTGACAAATGAACTCGTGAGAGTGAAGAAAATCACATCGGAGACGGAATTAGCATGCCGTAATTTACTCGAGCTAGACATGCCACAGTAAATCTTGGGGGTGGCGACCAAATTATGCTGGCATTCCAAGCGACAATGCCATCATTAATCGTGACTTATAAGCTCACTGAACTAGAAGAGTTTTCTCATGTGATACATGAATCTTCTCGAGGATGCCTTACTCTAGCTAGGAATGTTATTGGGTGGCGCAAGTCATGTCACTATGATTCAAATTCTTACATGGATGTTCACGGGAATTTGAATTAGTTGATGTAATTAATGAGTCTTAATACACTATCATCAGCTGTTATAATAAATTTACATGATATGAATGGTTTGATTCATACGAATCTGATGTATATTAATGATTTATATATTAGAAATATATTTTGAGAAATATACTTAATTCAACCCAAGATGAAGGTTTTTTTTCCCTTCTCCCATTAATGCACAAAAAAACACGTAAAAGGCAAGAATAAGGCTGGACAAAAGGGATAAAGATGGTTAGTTTAATGTTCAAACTAACTAGTTTGTTAATAAGTCATCGATAACTAATTAATCTACAGGATGAAACTGTTTGTTAGAATTTATGGACAGCAATTGGGGATAGCGATGAGCAAATTTTGGGCGGACAATTCATTCGTTTTCTAATAATTATAACTACGAAATATATATACGTGTGCGTGTGGACTTTAGCTGTGTATAATATCAAAATAAATATTGTTTTAAGTGTGTAATTAGTTTTAACTCAAATCTAACACCTGATCTATTTTGAAGTTAAATTTAACTATTAAAAAAATAGTTAAAAAAAAACTACAATTAATGATATTTTGAAAATGATAACATGTAATTAGGTTAGGGAATAATCAAGATGGAGATTATGTTTTCGTCTCGCCTTGTTCGGGCCCTCGATACTTTAGGTTAGGTTTCTTGTTGTTGTCGAATGGAATTCTAAGGGATTTTAAAATCACTTCAGTTTTCGTAACTCCCATTCTAGATTAGAATTTAAAAAAATCAATTCCATGGCATCGATGTTCTTTAAAAAAAAAAAAAATAGCACCAGTATTTATTTTAATTTTAGGCAAGCCCGTGTACTTTCCCAGTTCTGGCCCGCCTATTTGTGAATAAGGGAGAAACCCGGCCCGGCCCGGCGCCATCCGTCCCACCTTCCAACCTCATGATAATAAAGGCTTACCTTTCCCTTATGTCAAAGTGTTGGATATGTTAATAAACTTGGGAGCCCATGGCCCAATTTCCAAGCCCAGGAACTGGACGTCAAGCCTCTAAGTGGGTCGCAGGCGAATCTAAAACAAAACATTCAAGGGAAAGTGCAGTCGTAAGTATATATTTCAATTCGAGCGATTTCAAGTTAGATTTGATAATATTAATAATATATTCATTATTTATGGGACAAAATTACTATTATTAAAGTTCATCGAGATTCGGATCAAATTGCCATTAATGCTGCTTACTGACTGCATTAGCCCGAGCTGAGTAGAGACGGGCACGGTGCTGCAACCGCCTCCAAAACCAACTCCATAGCGTAGCTGTCTTAATTAATTTAATTTATACCTGTTTATTTTTATATTTTTTTAAAAAATTCACCTTTTTATTTAAAATTAATATTTTTAATATTTCTAGATTATTTTGATATACTAATTTTAAAAATAATTTTTTAAAAAATAAAAAAATATTATTTTAATATATTTTTAAATAAAAAATATATTTAAAAGCAATCATAATCACCCACCCAAAACAAGCACCTGAACGGATTGGACTTGAGGGAATTCAGTGGCGTACATGAGGACATATATAGAAGCGACATGTACCTTCTTAATTAGGGTGATACAGTAGTTTTACCAACCATAACTCGAGGATCGTAGCCCTCAGGGCTTCAGTACATATTGCAGGCACATGGTGGGGCTCACCACAAACAATCAATGGCCCTCCACATGATGTTCTTGGGGTTTAATAATTTGCAGTTTAAATGGGCCCTGGTGAAAAGGACTCGTTGTTTTTCGTTAGGGTTAAAGTTAAAAGATTTGCCATCAATCTTCCTGCTGGACATTAAAGTTGTTTATTTCCTAAGTAAAAAAAAAAACGAAGAAGAAGAAGAAAACAGGGCGATGACGAGAAGAACATTAGAGAGTTGACTGGATCCTGATCTAAACAGGTATTGATCTTGACTTGTATAGTAATGGCACATGTACATTGTACACAGCACTTCAATTAGAACATCAGTTTAGGACAGAACACGCAGGCATATCAAATCAAAGGTTGTACATCGAAATATACAATAGATTTAAAAAAACTAAACCTGTTAATTAGTTAAATATTTAGGTCTTGAGAAACGGTCCAAATCTGCGTATGAAAAATAAGTGCTTATCAGAAATAACCTTTGTATTGGCTAACAAATTGAGTCCTGATCATGGATTGATTTTATTTTTTTTAATATATATCCACGTTCTTTTTCAAGTGTCAAATGTCATCTACTTGTTCGTCATCTAAAATATTCATTTTACAAGTGTCTAATGATCCCCGATGAGAGAGGGTGTGATTTGTTTGAAGCAAAACTTGTCAATTCCTCCCTCCTCTACAAAGTTAAGGAATCTTTGTTAAAAATATAATTGCAATAATTTTTTAAAATATCTTTTATTTGTTTGAAACAAAATTTGTCAATTCTCTCCCTGCAAAGTTAAGGAATCTTTATTAAAAATATGATAGTAATTATTTTTTAATATATATTTTATTTAAAAAAATATTTTTGATGTACATAAAACATATAAAACAAATTAAAAAAATTACTATTAAAAAAATATCATTTGTAACGTAATTACAAACTTCCCATAAGTTTGCAATCTTGCGAATATTCTTATAGGATATTCGAATTCGAGCTGGTCCCGCCTTCATTCAAGAATCTAATGTTCCAAGGACGCGAGGGTCTGAAAATGAATGGTCTTATGACTTTCTGTTTATAATAATTAAACTCGTGATGGGCTATAAAACCGTAATCTGAAGGTTTGTTGGAGATGATAATTAAGTGCATATCCTCCTTGCATTACTTTAAACCTAGTTTCATGAAATATTTTTTTTAGAAGTGATTGTTATCAATTCATTTAATTTTTATATAAAAAATAAAATAAATAAAATTTTTGAACTAGAATTGATTCAAACTAGCTGATTTTGGTTTCAATCTGATTTAATTTTTTAACATAAAAATTAAAAAAATCCATACTCAAGTAGATATGGTTTTTTTAACAACCTTCTTTATAGCTTCTCCAACTTTTCTCTTGTACTTCTATACAAACTCTGAAATTTTAAAAATTTAATTACTCAACAAATAATAAATCTTAAATATATAGCAACTACAAGTAAATAAAATACAACAAAGAATTATTTTTTTATTCTAAATCAATCTTTAATAACCACAAACTCTTCTCCACACGTTACAAAATAGTTATGAAAAAAAATAAAAAGCTAATATAAAAGTTAAATAAAAAACAAAGTTTTAGAGTAAAGAGTTATGTATAAACAATAAAGCATAATAACTCATAATATAGATAGTTTTTATTTTTTTTCCTTAGCCTTAGCAAGAATTATAATTGGAGCTGCTTTAACCTTTCAAGAAAAAAAAACGGGGGATAAAAAACCATAATGGAAAAAAATTATTAAAGTTTTGAAGATAAAAATTTGAAGTATATACTAAATACTTTACCAGGTTCATTTTTATTAGGTCAAGAGTGTGAAAAATTAAAATTTAAGAGTTGTGGTTTGTGAGGATTCTCAGGGGAGGTGACTACTGAATGTGAAGGAGAGGGGATGTTCGAGTTAAAAAAATTTTAAAAAAATTTATAGTTTTTTTTTAAATTAAACTGGTTTGGTTTTTTTAATTTCAGGTTTATTAAATTAAAATTGAATCGAATTGGTTAATTTTTTTAAAATTATAATTAATTTAATTAATTTTTTTATGATTCGATTTTTTGGATTATTTTTTTCCTCTTTACTCAATTTCATTAGTTTTTTTATTTACCCCTAATTTTTTTTATTGATGTGTTGATGGATGCATGCCAGATGGTTGGTTTAAATTATTATATATATACATGTGTGTGTGTGTGTATTATTTTTTAGCTCAAATTTTAAGATAAGTAGTTATTTTTATTAATTTATTAACTAAATTATAGCTTTAATACATAATATTTATTCCTTTTATGTAAAAGCTAATTATTAGTAGCTGTATTAGTTGTTTTCCTTTTTAAATCTATTGATTACTATTTGTATTTCCTTTTCTATAATTAGCCGCGCATTAATCAGTTGTTATTTGTTTTTCTAATTTCCATTTTTTTTTAAATCTGTATCTTTATGCAATAATTAGACGCAATATATTTCTTTTCGACACTGATATGGCATGAAGTACCCTTGTTACTTGCAAGTCATTTAATTTTTTATTTTTTTATGATAAAAATATTTTTGGATTGGCTTCTGGCTCAGTAAAAACTGGAAATTTTTATCCTGTCATGATATAATTAAAAAAATAATAAATTCTAATTTTAAACTGTCAGAACATTGATATTTTTTCCTGGATCCTAAAATATTCACCCCCTGATTTTTAATTGTCCATGGTCCGTTGTGGCTTGTAGGCTTGAGGAAGCCTTGACGAGTGACCTATTTGAAATGGGCTTGCTAGGTAAAGAAATTATGTACGAGGTACCATTTTGCAATTTTACATGCCTTCTCTTTTCACAACTTGTTTTGCTTGGTCTGAGAACCACTATTATAATGTCCAATACGGTCGGCGGTTGCATCTGGAGCCTCCACCGGTCAATGTTGAAGAGAAATAAGGAAATGAATCGAATTTTATTAACCTGATAAAAAAGTAGATTGGCCAACAATCCAGTTAACCCAAATAAAAACTAGTAAAAAAACCGTAGGTTTTTTTTTAAAAAAAGTAAAAACTTAGTTAGATCGGCATAGTTATGATCCTTCAAAATTGTTTTTTAGTTAATCATGCTTAACCTCTTAACTTGTGAACCAGCAAATGCATTGAGTCAATTATATACTGATTTCTTGAGTTATAAAGGTATTTAAAAGTGTGATAATTATTACTTTTTAAAATATTTTTTATTTTGAAATTTAATAAAATAATATATATTTTTTATTTTTTAAAAAATATTTTTTACATCAAAATAATTCAAATATATAAAATGTTAATTTTAAGTAAAATATATTTAATTTTAAAAAAACACTGCTTGTAATACAATTTCAAATAACACATGACATAAGCAATATTCTTTCCTAATTAAGTTGTGGTTAGCTTTTTTCAGTGTGTATCAACTTATAAAATATTATTTCCTATAATAATTTTTTTTCTTGTTTTATTTTTAATCTATTTTTTTATTTTTTAATAATATGATTATTTCAATCTCATGACTTGTATTACTGGTTTAAAGAGTTAATCTAGTTGATTTAATTTTTTTTTTTAATTGATATTTTTTTAATTTTATCATTCAATATTATATTAATTAAAAATTAAGTTTTATAATTTACTTTTTATTAATTTATATCAGCCTTATAACCTCAATTATGAGTTTTTAAGAACTAATATGAGTTAATTTAAGTTATTTTATTTTATTTTTGAAATTAATTTTTTAATTTAATTAATTAAAAATTAAGTTTAATGATTATTCTTTATCTAGGTTATCCTAGTTTCTTTGATTTTTTGCAAAAGTTTTGGAAGTTTTTTAATCCGTTCGGTGAGAATTTTAAATAAATGAAGAGTGATATGCTTTTCAAAATCTTAATTAGAGTAGAAAACAATACCTTTCTGGATTAGATCTCATTCTATTATTATTATTTTTAATAATCTATTAAACATCTAGAAATAACAATAATAATAATTTCAGGCAGTACCGCGACGACGCGCTGCCACGTTTTCTAGTTTTCATTAAAAAAAAAATCATAGCAACGGCGAATAAATAAAATGGTGGACGAGAGCATGTAATGCATCCTCAAATTACATGTTGACAACTCAGCCACTCATTGCCACATTGAATCTCGGAAAAAGGAAAATGGTCATGTCCTCGTCTCCACTCTACATGGTACATAGCCGCAGAGATGACGATAACCATTATATATATATCTCAGGCGCCTGCGGACAGAATACACGTTCAACTAGATAGGCTCATACCTCCATGTATCATGCCAGGCAGGCATCCATGTTGTCTCTTAGCTCAAAATCGCCGTCAATGAAAGCGGCATTATTGGCTTTTCTGACCCACCAGAAAATTATGATATCACAGAAAGAAGGCAGTGGCCGAGTAACATACCACCTCTAAAACTACAAATGATTTGTGAAAGAATATCTATCGTACTCGATCGGAGTTGCCACAACACTTGCTCTTTTTTCAAGGTTTTTCTCTTTACATTTTGAATTCCATGGATATCCATCTTCTTCTTCTTTAGGGGGTGGTATTCTTCGTTGTAATGATTGTGGTTGTGGTAGAAGCAATAAAAGTTCTTTTAATCACAGCAAATACCTCAAAACGTATTAGGATGAGAGGTGTAGTTGCTCGCAAATTTGTAACATAGCCCTGCTCTAGCTCTAGCCTTAGTGTGGTTAGAACTTGTGACATGCACCATTGTATGGCTGATTTATGATATGATTTTTTATTGTCATCTTTGCGTGGCCAAGGATGAGATCTAGGTAAACAAGTGTATTTATACATCATATCTTTAACTTTTTTTAATAAAGAAAAAGATATATTATTGATAGAGAAATTAGTGTACTGTAATAAGCTAATCATGATGATTATATTGATTATTATATCATGTCACAATTATTATGTCAAGTGCATTACTCTGAAAATATTAGTGATATTATTATATCATGTTATAATTAGTATGTCAAGTGCATTACTGTGAAAATATTAGTGATATTATTATATCATGTTATAATTATTATGTCAAGTGCATTACTATGAAAATATTAGCGATAAGTGATATTATTGGTGTGGAAAATAGTGCATAAATACATAAAAAAAATATGTACATGTGTAAGAAATTATATTCATGAAAAGTTGGGGTGTATTTGAACCTAAATAGATGGAAAAATTCTAGTTAAATTCCGTCATTCTTAAATAACTAGATTTTTTTTAATGCCGCCCTAGAATTATGAATTAGAAAGCTAAATAAAAATTTAAAAAGTTGTGTGGGAGATGGATTGAATTGTTAATTAATTGTCAAATTTAATATTAATTTTTTTTTAATTCACGTGGGGTATCCGAACCAGTTTGCGCGCATTATTATTAATCCTCATGACTCACTAAATACCTTGTAAACCCAGTAGGCATGTAAAGCATTGCGGGGATGACAAACAAGCTCCTTCCACCACTAGTCCAGGTGCTGGAATGCAATTTAGATGCGTGGATAATTTGACAATAATTAATCAAGTTTGTAGTCTAAAATTTTACAACTACACAATGCAACGATCCATCTTTTGTTCTTGTTTTCTCTCTCTTCCCTCTTCCATAAATTTCTTATAATTTCATCACAGATAAAATAAATATTTACTTTATCATCGTTGAAGTTCCCTTGGCAGTAAAGAGATACAAAATGAAAAGTATCAGTTTTTTTTCTTTATGAAAAGAATTAGTTAGTCATAAATTAAGGATCTCGTTTACACAAAACATATGTATTAAACGTCGATTTTAATTTTCAGTGTATTAAGAGGTTGAATAATAAAATTATAACACAAATAAATACACCAAACATCAATGTTCCAACTAATCATTACAATATATATGTATATATATATATAGTAGAAATAAGTCTTGAAAAACTTCGTACTAGATTTAGGTTTTGTAACGGTTGCATCTTGAGTTGAGATAACTAGTGCAGATCTTGTCTAATGGATATTCATTTTAAAAAATATGTCATAAAAAGCCTAAAAGAAAAAAATAGCAACCATGAATAAGACATTTTCATAATTATATTGATGTAGCTAGGAAAAAAAACAAATATTGTCTGATATTCGGATTTTTTTACATTCCTTTCGGCGTGTCCGAAATTCTCAAATGGCCAACAATTCGTAACTCTTTTTTTTTTTAATTACCTTATTCCTGGTAGAAATACTAGTGTTAAACTATATATCTTCCCTTTATTTTATTCTCGTTTTTATTTTTGTGCCTTTCTGATGTACAATTTGCATGGCTATTAATTTGCTTCCGATGATTAGAGTTGGTGTCCAAAAAACCAATACTACTACCCTTATGGTTAGCGTTGCTGTCCAAAGCTCCAACAACTGCGGGGAAAAAACGGCATCCAAGCTTTCTCCCCCCGCCCTTCTGAGCTTTCACGATGGGCTGGCCGGGCCTCAGTAGAAGCAGTTTGCGAGTACTTTTGGAATGGTTGTAAAAACGAACTGATTTTAAAAGAAGAAAAAAAATATTTCCTCTATGTTTTTGAATTGTTATTGATATTAAAACAATTTAAAAAAAATATATTTTAAAAAACAATTGTCTTATGAATTTGAATCATGCATAGAGAATTGCAGGCCTCCGAGAGGAAGAGTATATTAACTTGATTGAAAACAAAGCAGGAATTAATTACAACGTTATAATTATGCCCCTTTATGCATACAGCGTAGTTCCTGTTATTGTGTATTAAAAGTACATCGTATCGTTCGAACTCCATTAGTGGGCAATGTTTTCTTTCTGTGCCTTGGATTCGGCAGAGGAGTGAAATGGGCAATTAGACATGAGGGCCATTAGGACCACTAGCTCCACCATTGTACTACAAAAGTCGGGCAGGCCACCAAGTAGAGCGGTGGTCCTCTCATAACAGTCTGATATGCTCCTAATAATCTTAGCTGCGTTGACAATGAGAGTGGGAGGGGCCATCACCATTTTATACCTAACCTCATTAATGATAATGCAAGGATGTGGATGCCTATTACCTCCTTTAATTTACCGTTTTACTCCCTCCCTCCCGCCCCTCTTCTCTAGTAGTTTTTACCTCTTGGTGCTTTAACTTAATTGGTCATGCCGAACGAAAAAATACTAATTGAGTTGCGGAATTCACCGTTCATTCCACCCATACCACAATATTTTTTTCATTGATTTCATTAGCTTTATTCTTAACATTAGGTTAATTATAAATTTTAGATTTATAATTTATTTTTTATTAAATTATTTTTGTTTTATAACTCGAGTTAAGGATTTGGTAAGTTAATTCAAACCAGCATGAGTTACTTTTTTTTGTTTTAATTTCATCATTTAACATTAAATAAATTAAAATTTTAAATTCATAATTTATTTAAATTTTTTAATGAGATTATCACGATCTGATGATTCGAGTTAAGTATCTCATAAATTAACTCGAGTTGACCTGAATCAATCTAATATATTACCAATTTAATATTTAAAAAAAGATATTATCTTATATATTTTTTATACTCAAATGATTTTTTTATTAATTATTCAAAAAAATTAACTAATTTATGTTGTAAAATTTGCATAGGCTTGTGATTTGTGCAAGTGTTTATTTTGTTTAGTTATTGTTATTGTATTATTTCTATTTTTATGATATTGTTAAAATTGAAGGTAAATATTAAGATAAAATTATTATGGGGTTATTTTACTTTGCTTTTGCATTGTTGGAGTCCTCTGATTGTTGCTGGAAAACCTCTTTGAGGATTTAATCAAATACATTATTGGGTATATTATTAGGTATGGAATGCAATATTTTAAAATTATTTTTTATAGTGTCATGGAAATACTTGGTTAATTGAAATCACCGTGAGAGATTTTATACACTTATTCGTGTTTGACATCCCTTTTCCTTTAATTTTTGTTTGACTATTAATTTATTTTATGAAATCAATAAGGATTAATATAAAAAATAAAAGAATTTTAAATTAGTTTTTGAGAAAATATTTTAATTTTATACTAAAAAATATTGTTCACCGGAACAATACAATGATGATTTTATCTATTTATCTAAATAATTTAATATTTATATTTAAAAATATTAAAATCTTTTCACATGATTTGTTATCATTACCGGGTTGACTATAATAAAATAACTATTTTAAAGTTGTATTTATATAGTGTTTTTTTTATTGTAATTATATAGTGAAATAATGAAAATATAATCAAGAGCAAAAAATCTAAACCAACATCAAAGGGTGTTTTTGTGTTTGTACATTTTTTTTATGTTATTATAATGTTATATAAAAGGCAAGTTGGTTTGCGTAAATATAAAAATAAAAATAAAAAGCATTATGCAACCATCAAAATGCCCTAAAAAAATGAAATCAAGTGGCTTCATGATGATTTTTTTCTTACTATGAAGTTAACTCAAGAGCAATTGAGTATTTGATCAAACAAAAAATATAAAAGTTATTAATTTTTGGTTGTTCTGTAAAAATTTTATTATTTTTTAAAATTATTTTTCAATTTAAATTAATAATATTATATTTTTTTGATTTTGGTCCTCATTGTTTTGTTATCTAATATTTTTATTTGTTTTTTTATATCTAATATTTTTTTTAAAAAATTATTATTCTTTTCAATTTCAACTTTCAATCAAAAACTTGTTTTTATTTTTTTTATGTCATTTCTTATCGTCATCTCTTTGATTTTTGTAAGGTTAGTTTTTTAGATAGATTTTTCATTTACACACACTTTTAATTGTTATTTTTTAATTCTTTTATATAATTGATTTTTTTTCAATTTCAATCTTCAATATCTAATTAATTCATATTTAAACTTTATGTTTTTTTTTTCAAATAAGGTGCTTCAAACTAATAACTCGGATCATATATTTGAAAGGTTAACATGAAATTTTTTTTTAAAAAAAAACTTTATAATTCTTTTAAATTTTTTATTGGGCTATTACAGTGTCATGATTTAGACTACATGTTTAATAAGATATTTTGAAGGTAGCTCAATTCTGATTAACAAAATTACATGTTTGTCATGCTAAGTTGGATTAATTATAATTGATTTTTTTATGACCTTTTCTTACTCTTTTTTATTCTTCTGTTTTTAATATATTGTAAATGAAGATATTTTATTTGTTTTTTTTTAAAAAATAATATTTTTTCTTGAGTTATCTTAATAACTTTTGTTTTCAAACTTGACCCATCTATTATCATTTTTTTTCTTTTTCTTTTTCTTTTTTGACTAATTTTAAATAAATACAACTTATTTGATTAAGCAGGCTTCATGATTTAAATCACATGTTTATCTTTCTTTTTTTAAAACATGCAAATAACACCTAAACATTAATTTTTATATAATAAAAAAAAAATAGGCCGGCTCCAAGCAAAACACAACCACCAAGACTAGGATATACAATTTTATGTCTATGATTTTTTATATCTTCTCGTCTGATCATAACTCTATTTTTTATCCCTTCATGTTGCTTTTTTCTTTTATCGAATTTCATGTCCAAACACAAAGTCTTCACAAATATTTTTCTACTTCTCTCTTTTTTTTTTGTGAAAGTTTATATTTTCTTTTCCTAAAATTAAAAAAAAAATCCTCCTAACTTTATCAAATATCTCAGCACGTTTTCTTATGAACTTTATCTTCCTCCCGAATATACCCTCTTTTTTTTCCATGACATTAAAACCTGCACATAAATCCTAAGAAGATTCATTGATATTTTATTTGCTTTTTATTTTTTACATGCACAAATGACATGAAAAAAAAAAACATCTTGCTTTTTTTTAACACGTGGCATAGACTGATTAATCAATTACGAGTCAGCTACAAACATAACTTTTAGACTGGATACGAGTCAACTACAAACACGTTGTAGAATAAAAAGAGAGCATATAATTAATTATACACACACTGAATACTTTTCTGTGCCGTCACACTGCGACCAAACATTAACCATTGTAGCTGTCTGACAATAAAATAAAATGTCAACTGAGACATGCGCCTTCATGTTGCATAAAGAGTGAGAATCCATTTTTTTATTTCTTTATCGCAGAACAGGTTCCTAATCTCTCTTCTTCTTTTTTTCCAGGTAGTCTAAATCTTTTTCTTTTTCTTTTTTAATTTTAAGTTAATGAGAATTAGCTTCACAATTTCTAATTTTAGGTTGGAGTTTCCTGTAGCTATTTTTCATTTAAAACTAAGTCTTCCTATTAAGTTAGTTTTATTCGATTTTAAAGTGAACAGAGTACAAGTCACTTGTACCTACCCTTCAAAACCTCTCCCCCTCCTAAAGGCTAGGCACCTAGGGAGAGGAGAAACAAGTTGCGGAGGGAAAAGAAAAGTTAACTTTCATTAATTAACACCTGTTTTGCAGTTTGGTGTTTCAGATTAATTTTTATTTATTGATACATTAAAATAATTTTTTTAAAAATATTTATAATATGAGTAAAATGATTTGAAAATAAAAAAAATATTAATTTAAAAAAAATTAAAATTTTTTAAAAATATTTTTATAATATAAAAATAAATCGTTCATAAGTTGAAATTGACAAGTAAACACATAAAAAACATGTGCACTTACACTTTTAAAATAGATAAAAACTTAATAGAAAAAATCAATTTCAAATAAAAAAATAGATGGAAGGGGATCCAATTCTGAACTTAAAATTAAAAAATTAGTTTTCAAGCATCCAAAGATATTTAAGAATATAGTTAAGATTATTTTTTAATGTTTTTTTATTTAGATATGTATCAAAATAATATTTTTNGTCAACTACAAACACGTTGTAGAATAAAAAGAGAGCATATAATTAATTATACACACACTGAATACTTTTCTGTGCCGTCACACTGCGACCAAACATTAACCATTGTAGCTGTCTGACAATAAAATAAAATGTCAACTGAGACATGCGCCTTCATGTTGCATAAAGAGTGAGAATCCATTTTTTTATTTCTTTATCGCAGAACAGGTTCCTAATCTCTCTTCTTCTTTTTTTCCAGGTAGTCTAAATCTTTTTCTTTTTCTTTTTTAATTTTAAGTTAATGAGAATTAGCTTCACAATTTCTAATTTTAGGTTGGAGTTTCCTGTAGCTATTTTTCATTTAAAACTAAGTCTTCCTATTAAGTTAGTTTTATTCGATTTTAAAGTGAACAGAGTACAAGTCACTTGTACCTACCCTTCAAAACCTCTCCCCCTCCTAAAGGCTAGGCACCTAGGGAGAGGAGAAACAAGTTGCGGAGGGAAAAGAAAAGTTAACTTTCATTAATTAACACCTGTTTTGCAGTTTGGTGTTTCAGATTAATTTTTATTTATTGATACATTAAAATAATTTTTTTAAAAATATTTATAATATGAGTAAAATGATTTGAAAATAAAAAAAATATTAATTTAAAAAAATTAAAATTCTTTAAAAATATTTTTATAATATAAAAATAAATCGTTCATAAGTTGAAATTGACAAGTAAACACATAAAAAACATGTGCACTTACACTTTTAAAATAGATAAAAACTTAATAGAAAAAATCAATTTCAAATAAAAAAATAGATGGAAGGGGATCCAATTCTGAACTTAAAATTAAAAAATTAGTTTTCAAGCATCCAAAGATATTTAAGAATATAGTTAAGATTATTTTTTAATGTTTTTTTATTTAGATATGTATCAAAATAATATTTTTTAAAAAAATATTTTTAATATTAATGCAATAAAACTATTTAAAAATTAAAAAATAATTTTAAATGACTTTTTTTTTAATTTTAACAAAATTTCATTCCGACGGCACTTCCAAACTAGACTAATAAAGACTGTATCACTTAACTTTTTCATGGCTAATCTGCGAAGTTTTGCGTTCATAGATTAGTGAAATGAAGGAAATGGAAATTAATTAGTTGAAAAGTAAAGTAAGCACAACCATAATTAACGCAAATGGCCACCTCAAAAGCATGATCTTCCCCCCCCAGGAAATCAAGGAGAGAGGTAACCAAGTGGGATTATTTTACTTACTGCTAATTGCAAATGGAATTAATTCAAATATGCCTTACGGTCCCTCCATGGATCTGTCGTACGCAGAGATGGATCTCACCTGAGCAGCATCGTATAAATAAATTAACTTCCAACCGATGATGACTTGCACTGGGCAGAGATCTCATTAGTGGCGAATCCCAAAACCCTTTCCATGACCTGCCTTAAAATATGAAGTGAAAGCACGAGTGGATCTGAAGATTCTGAATATCTATCCTCAAACAATATAACGAAACAAGCAAATCGATGGATATCATTCATGAAATTAATTGCCTTTCTTAACCTTGCTCTCACACACCGTATTAAAAACATTTGGTTTTGCATAATTAAGATCTTGCTCGCAAGACCGATGCATCTTAATTGCAGTCCATGTTTCTACTGGTTACCAACTCATAATTGCCCAATCACCAGCATCGATTTCAAGGAGAAGACAAGCGATACAGGTCATACATATTTAATACCTCACGGTCTGTAAATACTACGTACGCCCTGTGATATACCAGACAAATATGTGCCAGTAACATATAGTTTGATCTTGGATTGAGTTCTTAAATGAAAGATGATTAGCATATATTATTATAAACATAAGTCTCAACACAACCTCGTGAATATGTTCACATGTAAAAAATATCCGTTCAGGTATGGCAAATTAATGATTCAATACAGCTCAATTAATATAAACAAATATAATTCACAAATTACTCAACATGAATTAAATTATGACAATATTCAACGCGCATTAACAAATCAAAACCCACCAAATATGCCACAAATGATTATGAAAACAAGTAAATCACAAATTAGGTTCAAAACTAACCCTTCATGCGTCGCCGGAGATGACCGGAATGAAAAGAAAGTTGATGGAAAAGTAGGAAAAAAACAAAATACTAGCACGTGGGTTGATTGCACCATGAAGCTATCAATGGCATGTTTTTCTCGTGCTCCAATGAGTCTACGGCTGGCTGAGCTGGTCCCCCGGCTGCTCCTTCTCTCCGTTTTACTTCATACATTGGCAATGTTTAGTGTGTGAGATCAGTGGTTACAAAGTTCTAGTTTCTTCTATTACAACATTGCACTATTTTTTTTTTTAATGCCTTCATGTTGCTCTGGTTTCCACTGCTGGCTGATGGGAGTAATTCCACAGTTCTTATTTTTAAAAATAAATGTTAACCATTGTAACTCCACCCTCAATAATATTATTTACTAGAACAATATAATGATGATTTTATTTTTTCATCTAAAAAATTTAACATTTATTTTTTAAAATATTAAAATCTTTTTACATGCCTTGTTGATCATTACCAAGTTAACTAGAAACAAATAAGTTTTTTAAAGTTGTATCCGTGTGTGTGTATTCATATTTTTTAATTTTTTAGTATGATTAATTTTATTTCAATTTTAATCTTTAATATCTAATTAATTCAGTTTTGGACTTTATAGTTTTTTTCAGGCAAGATGCTTCTATTACAACATTGCACTATTATTTTTTTAATGCCCTTTATGTTGCGCTTGTTTCCACTGCCGGCTGATGGGAGTAATTGCCATGAGTGGTGCTTAGAGGCTGCGTGGAGGTTAGCAGGGAGTGGTGGAGTTTTTTTTGGTTGGATTCTTGCTGGGTTTGTAGTTTTAGAGGGTGTTTTAGAGTGTGTATTGGTTGTTTTTTAAAGTATATTTTTATTAAAAATATTAAAATAATATTTATTTATTTATTTATTTATTAAAATTATGCTTGATATTAATACATCAAAATAATTTAAAAAAACTAAAAATAATTAAAATAAAAAAATAAAATTTAATAAAAAACAGTTTGAAATTCACTGCTAGACACTCGATATAGACTAGTTTGCATAGCAAGCCGTGGGGAAAAGATTGGACAATTAGTTTCTTTCCTTTCTTATTATAGGCTAGGGTTCTTGCAAGTATTTCCTTCTTTAAGTTTTACGTGCCTCTTTCATTTATATTGCCTAAGATTCTTTGCAAAATATATAAATAAAAAAAACTAAATTGAAAAAATAATGTTATATTGTTTTATTCTTAACCATAGATTTCTAATCAATTAGTTTTTTTTAATGCGTAGGATCTCTCTCGATTTGCTTAATTCCTGTTTTTATTTTTATTTTTATTTTTCTCTTTTGCATAAAACCCTATTATTATTATTATTATTATTATTATTTAGTCTATAAGAACATCACTCCCTTTGGTCTCCTTTCTCCTCTTTTTTTTAATCATTATGATAAATTGAATTAAATATCAAAATTTAAATTAAATTGAAAATATAATTTTTGAGAACACATAGAAAAACTAACAGTTGTCTTCTTTTTATAATTCCTATGATATAAAGTCATTGAAAAATCTATATATATTTTTTTATTTTGTATAGTAACTTTATAAATAAAAATAATAATTGAAATTTGTTTTAAAATGAAATAGTCTTGTCACTACCCTCGAAACAATTTCAAAAAATAAAAACATTTTTGTTAGTTTATTATGTAATTATAATGTACTTTCACTTTTTATAATTTTACCTTGCTATATATTTTTTATATCACAAGGCGTGGTGTCCACTGTACGTGTGATATCGTCATCAGATTAATTTTTATGGACTAGTTCTGACTAGTTTAAAGCACACAAATTCTCATACAATCGAAATCATACTTGGTATTGTAGTTATTTTTATAATTATAGTTTTTTAAAAAATATTTTTAGTTAAAGTTAGTTTGATATTTATATATATTTAATTAAATTTATAATTGAAACTGAGATTGAATAAAAAATTATTTTATATATTTAGTTAAAAATACCTTTTAAATTGATTTTATAAAAATAACTAAAAATATATATATTAATATTGATGATTTTTAATTTAAATATTATATATTTAAATATTACTTTTACATCATTTAATAAATAATACTTTATATCAAATATTATGATTATTTCATTAATTTACATATAATTTTATCACGTATGAAATTTATCTGACAAGAATTATAGTTTATATGGTATTTTAAACATGCAATAAAATCAAGTAAAATATCATTTAAAATAAAAATAAAAATATAATTAAATTTTATAAATATTATGTTATTATGCAATATACTTCTAATTTACATAATATTATTAAATAATATTAAATATTAAATTTTCAACTAAAATATAATTAATTTTTTAAAATCAGTCTAATAAATAATTAAGATTTTATTTACATAAACAGTACCTTGATGAGATTCACCTGTACTATATTCACGTGAATAGAATCAAGTAAATTAGTTTATTTGGCATAGATGCAGCCGCATGAGAAGTAGTTAAACAGGCGGTTTCAACAAGCCCTGTATGTACAGTAATTTAAGTTTATAATATTATTAAATATATTGCTTATGAGATTTGTTTTGAAAGCTGCTACAGTCGCGTAAACAAACTGGCTCGAAGTTAAACGTTTCCCCCGACCGTCGTATTAACGCTGGTATCTAATAATAATAAACCGCATGTGATCATCAAACTGACGGAGTTATCATCACTGGGGTTAGGCATTTGACAAATATTAGTTGCACGCAAATCTATATTTTTCATATCATTGGTGCTTGCTTGATGCTTCGATCTATGCCGTTAGTATAATAATGATTATTGATTAATTTCCTGGTAAAGTTTTTTTTTAACATGTTAAAATAATATTCTTTTTATTTTTTTAAAATTTAATTTTGATATTAACAATTCAAGATAATTTAAAATGTAATTTAAAATATATTTTTTAAAAATTTAATAAAAAACCAATCAAACCGTATCTTTTTATGTTTAAAAATATTTTTTAAAAATATAATATTTTTTTATTTTTTTAAAATAATATTTTCTCAATTTTTTAAATCATTTTAATATATTTTTAAAAAATCCCTTTAGAATCTAACCACAGCAGAAATCTCAAACACCACTTGAATTTTTTGAAATGACAGCGTGTTCACGTTGCAAGATGTTTTGAGGACCTTTTATCCTTTTCCTCCCGGGAAAAAAATCTTCCTTGACTTTCGTTCTCTTTGCTTGATCTATCGAGATCACAAACACTGATGGCAAGAGGTCGGCTTTATTTCTTTTAAGCTGTTAATGAATGTTGGAATGCGATGCGATGTAAACTATATTTTTCAATTTTTTATTAAAAATTAAATTTTTATACACTTTATATTCTTTTTATTTATTAATTTCAAAAATAATTTTTTAAAAATAAAAAACAACATTTTATTTTCCGTGTCCTTTTCCCTTGGTTGGATAATTAATAATGTTCAATGGACACTAACATGCCTGTAAAATCTGGCTTGATGCGACGGATCAATCAATCCACGGCGTTTCAATCCGAAACCGGAAACCCTATATGCCTACGGATACTGGGGGACAGAAAGCTCTGGTGCGGCCAATTTTCGTGGACCCATAAGCATTGATAGTCACCGTCCCGGCTTCCATCACGCGTCCATAAAAGTCTCTTCAGGCCACGTTGAAGCAAGTAGGGGGAATAGTGCGCGGAAGGGGAGGGCGGCTGAGTTATAAACCGTAGATCTGAGCGTGGGATCTTATTGCTGCCGAAATTCCAGAAAAGGCAAACGGCACGGGAAAAACGCCAGGTCGTTTTCCGAGCAGGAAGTCTCGTTGCGATGGCAGCTGGCGGTCAGGTCGAAATGCTTGGAATATTCTTTTCAAGTCGCAATTATTCTGACTGGAATCTGATAAACTCCAAAGTTATGGCACTCTGTTTGCTCTTTAATTCTCTGCCATCGTAATCATATGTCTATCATAATTTCTGCTGAAATAACTTTCAGCGGCACAGGAACACGGTTGCTTTGAAGAGTGATCTCCTGAAAATCACATTTCAATCTCTACCGTGTTTATCTAGGTAAAATGTTTAAAAGCAATGTTTCTCAGTTAAAAAAAATGGTTTGTTTTTTAGTAGAGTGATTTTTTTTATTCTAAGTAAAAAATATTTTTTTGAGATTTCTAATAAGATAAAAAATATCTTATTATTTATTAATTATATTAAATATAGTTATTCATATTTTATTTTATTTTTAATTTTATCCCTTAAAATTTGATTTTTACATCAATTTTGGTTTTTTAACCATTTATTTTTCTTTTATTTTTTAATTAAATTTTTTATCCTTAGGTTTATATCACTATTTATTTTATTTAAAATATTTTTTAAAAATTTTACCATCTTTTAACTGTTATTTTTTTTTCTATAGTTGTTTAAGATAACTTCTCATCTCTCACCTGTGATCAAGAAAAGTTAGTGTTATGGCCACTTTTTGTTTGGAATATAACAAGTATAATAAAAAAAATTAGAAAGCTTATACAGTTGTTTAGAAATTAATTAATAATTTATTTTATTAAAAAATAAAGTTAGAAAATACGTAAAACTGGAGCTTTCTTTTCATTTCAGATATAATATTTTTTCATCTATAGAGTTAGAGAATTAGTTTTTCAAATTTGTATTAAGTTTGAAAAAAAAACATTAATTTTTTCAATACAAGTTCTTCATGATTTTTAAAAAATAACAATATAATTTTTTTTATATACATATATATACAAGCATTTTTTAGCAATGTAAAAGATTAAGAACAATTTTTATTTATTTTATATTTGGCTTCTGTCATAAATTTAATATAAAGATCTTTAAGTTAGAAATACAACTATTTTCATGATAATTTTCAATTCAAATGAAATAAAATTAATATTTTATAGCTATATTACGTCGAATATAGCATATCAAAATGGCTATTATAAATCATTAATTTTTTAACAAAAAATAATTATAATCTTGAACTATTTTTTATTTTTTTAGTGAAGAAATTAATATTATTTGTTTTTACAAATAAACATGTTTTCAGTATGTTATTAGAAAAAGGAAAAGAAAAACTCAAAATTAAAAAGGAAAATAGATTTTTTAGTTGCTGAGCATAACCTATATATCTAGAAATTATCTATTTATGTTCAAGAGTAAACAAGGCTAGATTGTTGACTGGGAGCATAGTGATCTCAACTTTGGGATAAGTTAGGAAAGTATTTAAAAAGGCAATCGACAGATTTATATGTGGACTTATGTCAAAATAAAATAAAGTACAAGGACTAAAAGGGAGCTTGCAACTACCCCCTCCTATTTATTAAAATTGATCAAAGAGCTATAAAATCGAGATCAGAAAAAATATATTAAACTTCATTGTAAAACAAATTAGATAAATTTCATGATGTGAATGGTGAATAGAAGAGTTTAAATAATATAATATTTTTGAAATAAAAATAAAAGGGTAATTACTTGAATAAGATATTTACTGAAAGTTATTTTTAACTTTTCTATTTACAGTAAAAGGGAAGGTAAAAAAAAAAAGGACAAAATTATTGCATTTTTTTTTGAAAAAAGACAACTCGACATTTTAACAAAACGACAATAATTGCATTAAAGTTCATTTTACACCGATACAAAATGTTCTGTCCATCATTCTAATTAAATGCTAGTATAGGAAAACTACTCCAAATTCTATAAATTAAAAAAAAAAAGGGAGGGGCAATCATACGAAAGTGCTTTAAAGTTGCAAATTTCTTACCTAAGGTTTTTGGCTGTTCCTATGCCCCGCTGATTAACTTGAAATATACTAATCAATGGAACTCCGTCAGACAACTCAGAAAGAGCCTTCCCCATATACTTATTATGCCATCATTCCCTTTGATTTCCTTTTTCTTCAATCTTGATATGCAGCTCCCCTTCAATCATTCAATAATAATCAGGTAAAAATAACAAGAACCAGGTAATCAAGAGAAAAGAAAGGTCACAGCCAATCCTCTCAATACGGACAGAAAAGGATAAAAGCTCTTGCTTGCGCAGCAAAAACTCTCCTTTTATTCGACTTCTGTCTCTACAGTCCAGAACGGCACCAAAATTCTTATTTTTTCTCTCTGCGTTTAGTAAATAAGCTAACAGCCGAAAAAAAACAAAAAACAAAAGACATTGACACTGCATCTAAAGCACTGCTTCCTTGGCTCTCTTTTTTCTGTCTTGTTACAGAGTCCCTTCGTCTCCATCTCTCTGCCTCTACACCTCAAAACCCGACTTGAGCTTGTCAGTCACTGGTTTTCACTTCATGGGTTTATGGTAGATTTTTATTACAGGTTTTCTTGGTTCCTGTGGCTGAGCCACTTGAAATTTAAAGTGACAAAGCTAAGAAATTTATCTCTGCTTTCATCACTTTTTCTGTTTTATGAGATGTTTTTGAGTTGCTCTGTCCTGAATTGAGCGTCTCTGTTTCGTTGGATAATTGGATTTTGCTTCATTCACAGCTCTCTTTCGTTCTAAAGTCTCTAGTCTTGTTTTCTTTTCGACTTCTATATGGATGTCGATTTCACAGCTTAACTTTGGTTTTGAACAAATCAAGTAAATATTAATTGTTTATTTTATACCGTGTTACTCTTCTTTTCTTTTTGTTTTTCCTCTATAGTTTAGTGGTTAGTTTAATTCTTTATTGGATTTGGGATGGATTTCAATTAAAGAGTGGATTTTTAAACTCGTGTTTAAATTTTGTTCTTTAAAAAAATCATAGTGGTTCTGTTTTTTGAGATTCGGAGTCTTGGTGCTGGCTGGAGATTCTTGTGTGGACTTCATGGTTTTTAGTAGAGAGAGAGAAAGATAGAGATTGGATTGTTTGGTGAAAGACAGAGAATTCATATGGAATTGAGTATGGGAATGACTTCAACAGTGGAGGTTGAGGAAGACAGTGACAACAATAAAGGAAGCATGTGGGATTTAGATCAGAAACTTGATCAACCCATGGATGAGGAAGCTGGAAGGCTCAGAAATACGTACATAGAAAAGGTACTGTAGCATTACAATTTCCCTTCTCTCCCCCTCAACTACAAACTAATAAATGGAGTTCAATTGTGCTTGTTGACGTCGGACAAAACATGCTCCTTGTTAATGCCATTTCCCCTTCCTGGGATGAACTGATCTAGAGACCAAAACACTTATATCTGCTTCAATTTCCATTTGCAGACCCGTTTACCCTTTTCCTTAAATCACAAATGAATGAATTTAATCAGCTATAATCTCGTAACAAGGATGCTGACATTTTTGGATGTATACGATATTTCTAATTTATAGATGCATCAATTATTGTTTAATTAATTCAGTTGATTTTGGTGATTTGATGCTGATTTTTATTTTGTTTGCTAATACAATTTGGTTACTTTCAGAAGTTCTCAGCGCTTTTGCTTCTACGGCTTGCCTTCCAGAGTCTTGGAGTGGTTTATGGTGACTTGGGCACTTCTCCCTTGTACGTGTTCTACAATACATTCCCTCATGGAATCAATGATTCAGAGGATGTGATTGGAGCTCTTTCATTGATCATTTACTCGCTCACTCTTATCCCACTCCTTAAGTATGTCTTCATTGTGTGTAGAGCAAATGACAATGGTCAAGGTAAGCCAGTTTCAATACGTATGACTGAGGAGTTGTGTGTTGTGCTGATTGCATGTAGCTCTGATTTTGTGGATTTATGATTTTGATTAGTGAATTTATGGTGCTATACCTAATGATGTACTGGGATGATTTCTTCCATTTTTGCTTACCTCCGAATCCCAATCATAAAGAAAATATTTTTAGAAGCGTGGATGCTATCTTGCTATTTTCTCCTTTTTGTTGCTCGAATAGTAGTGGTCTTCATAATTTTTCTTTGTTTTTGTAGTTCTCCTTGCATTGCTACAGACTTTGATAGTTAACCATGCCTGTTCCCAAGTGATCAATTGTTTCCTTCATAATTTTTTCAGTGGGTTTTGTCTGATATAGCCCATTGAACTGAAAGAAAACATTTTGACCTCATTTTAAACATGCACAGTACAGTGATGTTCTTGTAAAAACTCATGTAAGAACGTCAGGTTTCAACAGGATATTTTAATTTGAATGTGTGCCTAGTGGAGCTTGCATTTGTAATTTTTCCTGCCTCGGCTATGATGAGGGACACAGTACTGGAACTTATCCTCTTCATGGAACAGGTGGAACATTTGCTCTATATTCATTACTTTGTCGGCATGCTAACGTAAGAACTATTCCAAATCAACATCGGACAGATGAAGAGCTTACAACATACAGCCGTTCCACTTTCCATGAACGATCTTTTGCTGCTAAAACTAAGCGATGGTTGGAGAGATATGCATTCCGAAGGAATGCGCTTCTTATTCTTGTCCTTGTTGGCACTTGTATGGTGATTGGGGATGGGATTCTCACTCCAGCGATATCTGGTACCTTGATGCCTCACTCATAAATTTTGTTTGTGTTTGTCCGTCCATATATAAAATGCTTATTGCTTTGACATAAAATGGATGGGTGTGATTGCAGGTTTGTGCACATGTAAAAACCTTTCAAAAATTAGCAAGATATATAGTTCTTATCCTGAAAAGAAATCATAGTGGTTTGTTTAATGTGTATTTTACAATTTATTTTAATAAGTTTTCTCCAAGTGCTTCAATGTAACAACATATTTTTTGATGCTTGGGTTACCAATGGGATCCGTTGGTAAAGAAATCCAATTGATGTATTTAAACCTCAAGAACGATTAAAGGATAAAAGTTTCATGCAATAATCTGGCTATTAGCATGTCCTTGTGGTATATCTGGGGTTATGTAGCCTGTGTTTCTTTACCCATCAGTTCATATTAGTTTTTTTTTATTTCAATTCCCTCGGAAATGCTTAACTACACTTCTATGACAGTTCTTTCAGCTTCTGGCGGGATCAAGGTAAACCACCCCAAACTGAGTAATGGTATCCTTCTAATCCTGACAGTCAACAAAACCTTGTCTTTACTTTTTCCTCTCTGCAACTAATTGTGTTGTTTCTTTGCCTTGATTTTCTAGCAATTTTGAAGTTTTGAATCTTTAAACCAATCTGTTTTCTTTGGTGCAGATGTAGTCACAGTTGTTGCTGTTGTAATATTGGTGGGTTTGTTTAGCATGCAACACTATGGGACGGATAAAGTAGGCTGGCTCTTTGCCCCAATCGTGCTGCTTTGGTTTCTGTTAATTGGGGGTATCGGCCTGTTCAACATCTGGAAATATGATACTGGTGTTCTGAAAGCCTTTTCACCTGTATATATTTACCGGTATTTAAGAAGGGGAGGTAGAGATGGTTGGACCTCCCTTGGAGGGATTATGCTCAGTATAACTGGTAATTATCAAAATGAATTGGTGGCTGCATACTTGTTTGAAGTTTAAGTACACAAATCCTTTTCTGTCCTAATGTTTAAACCTTTTAACATTTGTGAAAATAAAATCTAAGATTATGGTTTCATACTGATTTTATTCTGAACTGTCACAGGTATAGAGGCACTTTTTGCTGACCTAGCCCATTTTCCGGTTTTAGCAGTACAGATTGCTTTTACAGTAGTTGTTTTTCCTTGCCTTCTTTTGGCATATTCTGGACAAGCTGCTTATCTTATGCAAAACAAGGAACACGTGGTTGATGCATTCTATCGTTCTATACCAGGTAAAAATTCTTTCACAGTTGATTTTCCTAGATTTCTATTGTTGCTTCTCTTTTTCTCTGATTACTTTTCATCTGTCTCCTGATATTTTGCTTCATTTCCTGGAACTTCTTATATTGAGTTGTATTTGATGTAAGCATTTTACTGATATGCAATTCAAAAATAGAGCAAGAGAAGTAATGAGAGCACAGAGTAACAGAATAAGTTCTCTTGTAGGCTATGAATTTTGAGGCCCGCACTTATTACATGTAAGAAATGAAAATTTATAAGTTCTTCTTCAAAGAGAGATCTTGGGGATTAAGAATACCTTGCAACCTAAGAGAGAATGGGAAATCCAGTGTTTAAACTCAAAATTTTCAATTTACAAATTTTTTTATGTTGGGCTCACTGTTGGGCTGTGGTGAAACTCTCAGATATGATATGATAAGAAATGATTCATGGTCACTGTAAATCATTGTTTGAAAATTTATTATCCCGGTTGTTTGAACAAATTGCTAGAATGACTTTCATTCGGAGAAGCACAAAACATGTTTGAGAATTATAAGTCCCTTTTTGATTTTGAGATTCATGAAAAGTGGCTAATGTGGGAATTTCAGATCTCGTTTATCTTAAATAAAACCTTGGTAGTTATTCAATGATCTCAGAAAAGGAAAAGTCCATCAAGAGTATCCAGCTTTATGGAATCCTTATGAATTTGCATGAAGTTATCCTAAATGCTTGTAATATGGAATTAAAAAAATCCACTCGGCGTACTTTACTCCAAACATATGGTTCGACCATAAAAATTTTGTGACCAAGCTCAAAGAACAATTTCATGTGTTGGCCCTAGTTTTATTTTTTAATACTCGTGATTGTTCAGGCCTTTGTAGCTCCACTCCCCGATGAATTTCTTATTGTAGCTTGAAGTTCTTAGTAAGGTTGTGATACCACCCTCACAATGGTCTTGCTCTTCCTCACAATAGTCTTGCTCTTCCCAAAGATACAAAATTTTGATAAAGGTGTGTCAATGGAGAGATGCTAATTCACACTTCTTTCTTTGCAGATAGTATATATTGGCCAGTGTTCATTGTTGCAACTGCAGCTGCTGTGGTCGCAAGTCAGGCTACCATATCCGCAACTTTTTCAATAATCAAGCAAGCCCTTGCACTTGGATGTTTCCCAAGGGTCAAAGTTGTACATACATCAAAAAAGTTCTTGGGCCAGATATATATTCCAGATATGAATTGGATCCTTATGATTCTTTGCATCTGTGTCACTGCTGGTTTCCAGAACCAAAGTCAAATTGGTAATGCTTATGGTAAGTTTATTAAAGATTGTGATTTCTGTGTGTGTGGACAAGTGGCATGAAACTAGCCTGATCCTGTGTGATATCGTTCTGGTTTTTTTTTTTTTTAAAAAAAAACAAGAATCATCTTTTGTTTTGCTAACCTTTTAACCGTTGCTAAGGCGCTTTTCCTAACTTTTTTGGAACGAGTTCCAAGAGCTTCATAAAATGAGTTGTGGAGAGTAACAGGTTGTGCTTTTCCAAGTCTCTTGTTTAAAGTAACTCGTGATTACTTAAGAATCAGATCCAAGCCAAATTTCTCTGGCCAGATTTTGCTCCTATATTTTGTTTCATTAATTTTTTCTACAATATGCTGGTACATTTCAATTTATTGTTAATGACGCATTGCTCGAAATTGAGAAAAAAATTCTCTGCAACAACAGGAACAGCAGTCGTGATAGTCATGTTGGTAACCACTTTGCTAATGATTCTAGTCATGTTAATGGTATGGCGCTGCCATTGGATTCTTGTCATGCTCTTCACTGGCTTGTCACTGGTAGTAGAATGCACCTACTTCTCTGCTGTGCTCTTCAAGATTGATCAAGGTGGGTGGGTTCCCCTTGTGATTGCAGCGGCCTTTCTTGTCATAATGTATGTTTGGCATTATGGTACCTTGAAACGTTACGAGTTTGAGATGCACAGTAAGGTTTCCATGGCATGGATTGTAGGGCTTGGCCCCAGTTTAGGACTGGTGAGGGTCCCCGGGATAGGACTTGTGTACACCGAGCTTGCAAGTGGGGTCCCCCACATCTTTTCTCACTTCATCACAAATCTACCTGCCATACATTCTGTTGTTGTTTTTGTCTGTGTGAAGTACCTCCCTGTCTACACGGTCCCTGAAGAAGAGAGATTTCTTGTCAAGCGAATTGGACCAAAGAATTTTCACATGTTCCGGTGTGTTGCAAGGTATGGATATAAAGACCTTCACAAGAAAGATGAAGATTTTGAGAAAAAACTTTTTGATAGCCTCTTCTTGTTTGTTCGGCTCGAGTCAATGATGGAGGGATGTTCAGACTCGGACGAGTATAGTTTATATGGTCAGCAAACTGATCGGTCAAGAGAAGCCCTTATTAATAATAATGGAAATATAACCTCATCATTTGCAGATCCCACTGTTTCATCCACTGACTCGATCGTGCAGATCAAGTCTCCATCACATGCAAATTTTACCGTGAGGTCGTCTGGTCAAACAAGCAGCCAGACTGAGGTTGACGAGAGAGAATTTTTGAATAATTGCAGGGATGCTGGGGTGGTGCACATAATGGGGAATACAGTGGTGAGAGCTAGGAGGGATTCAAGATTATACAAGAAGATAGCTGTTGATTACATATATGCATTTCTTAGGAAAATTTGTAGGGAAAACAGTGTGATTTTTAATGTTCCTCATGAGAGTCTCTTGAATGTCGGACAGATATTCTATGTATAAATATTTTTTTTCTTGTAAAACAGTAATAAGAGCAAGGATGCCATCTCGTATTTTGAAGGAATCAGGCAACATGCGGTCTTCGATGCCATTTAAATTTGGAGAAATACTGAATATTAGCAGCGTGATAGAGTGCAATGAGAAATGGTTTTTTTTTTTTTTTGGCAAAAAACAGATCCGTCCTGGAGTTTTCGCTACAAATTTGGACTGAAACGAGTAAATCAATATTGATTACCAGTCTCGTATGTTCAGCAGAAAGCCTTCCTTGCCCGCATGTAACATAGGACCAGAGACGTGAGAAAAACATCAAATGAAGATATTATTTATTTATTTTTACGTTTAAGAGATTTTATTGTTTTTGGAAGAGGGGTTGTGAGTGTTAAAAAATAATATAAAATATATTCTGGGATTTTATTTAAAAGTTTAAATTTTAAGTAAAATAGTTCTTTGATATGATATCAGAGTCTTTATGATCAAATAATTTTAAGTTCGAATCTCACCATCCTTATTTATCTAATAAAAAATTAAATACAAGGTAAAGTGGATCTGTGCAAGTTTAAAGTTTAAAGAACTTTCATTTGAGGAAGTGTGTTAGAGAATATAAATTATATCTTGGGACCTCACTTAAAAGCTTAAGCTTTTAAGTAAGATGGTTTTTTGACATTGAATGTCATTGTTTCTGATCCCTAGCAACATCAAATAAGTTCTAAATGGCTGGCTCTAATTTGATCCACCTGTGGGTTGGTCTCGATTCGACTTAAGCATTTTCAATTATGATAGTTGTAAAGAAAAGCTAAAGTTGATGCAGCTAATTTGAGAATAAGGCACGCTTTTATGGAGAGAAAGAAAAAAGAGAATATGAGAAAGTAGAGGGTAACAGAGAAAGAAAAATGCAGAAATAGATGGTTAAAATTCATTTTATTTTTTCATCATTCTATTTACGTACTTATATATATACTTTACTAGTCTTTAAATAGCCCAACTCAGAGTCTAAGTTTGCTCTAAAATAGGCCCATATCTTCTATTCTAGATTCTAAATTTAATAGTCTTGCCCTCCCTAATCTTGCATTATTTGTAGATTTGCACGTTTATATGATGATGATTTCTTATCCTTTTCTTCTTCTTCTAACAAGATGATAACATAAACATTATTTGCAAATGAAATACATACATACATGTACATATACATATATATAATTTATTTTAGAAGACATCAATAAGATAAAATAGCTATAAATCATAAAATAGACGTGTGAATAATCAAATTGCACCAAAAATATTTTTTTGAATTTTTTTCTTTTTTCTTTTTTAGAATTTTAAAAAATAAAGGGTTAAAATTGAATTATGAGAACTAAATCTTCCTACTTCATTTTAGAGCTACCCAACTTGGCTTGTTTGTTTCTGCTTTTCAAAAACATTTTTGAAAAAAATTATTATTTTTTATTTTTTTATTAATTTCAAATTAATATTTTTTTAGTGTTTTTAAATTATTTTGATGTGCTGATGTTAAAAATAATTTTTTTTAAAATAAAAAAATTATTGACATGTATTTTGACATAAAAAGCAATAACAACCGTAATCACACTTCCAAACAAACCCTTTATTAGCCAAGTAAAAGCAAGTCTGGCCAAGCTTTTACTAAAATAATAAGATTAATGGTTTCTCCTTGTGAATAACTTCAATCATTTTAGAAATACAAAGTGAGTCTTAAGACATTGACTTTCCATGTGCTTGATAACTTTAGGGGTGATTGGTTTTCTTAAAAATATAAGCATTTGACACGTGATATATTTCATTAGCTAGAAGATAATCATATAAGTTTTTATCTTCAATGGTCTCATAATTAATCTTCAATATAAACATTTTTCTCTTAAAACTATGATCGATGTCCACGTCAAAATAACCCATATTTCCTGCATTGTACTAATACTTAACATTATTGTTGTATTATTTAGGAAAAGGTAATTGGATGAGCTCAAATAATTAAGGTGTTATCTAGTGTGTATTCACAACATATTGATAAGGGGAATTGAAAAAAAAGATAGTTTATGGAGTTTTCTTATATGACTTGAACTTTACGTGTTTTAAAAAGCTTGATGTCCATGCTAACATAAGGATAAAGGTGATTGAGGTATTTAGTTTATAGAAAAGAATGCAAAATATTATTTGGATGAAGAAAAAACATCAATAATAGTTTGTAATGGATTCAATAGAATAACAGTATAAGCTTTTAATAATCCTAGAGTGCTTAAAGTAACAAATGACAAGCCTTAATTAATTAGATAGGCATTGGAAATTCTTGTTTGATAAGGTTGCGCGGGAGGAGATAGTTGGGAACAATTAAAGATAATATTTTAACCAACATAGAAGAACATAAAAAGGCATAATCATGGTGAGCTTTATGATATTAACTTTTGTGCGTAAAGATTTTCTCTCAAAACTTTTAGAGCCAATGGTTCGTTCTATTAAATCAGTTAGCCAAGTTATTTCATCTTTTAAGAAATGGATTTGATTCTGCATGATTTGAGCTATCTCTTTTATCTTAGCCAAGTTATTTCATCTTTTAAGAAATGGATTTGATTCTGCATGATTTGAGTTATCTCTTTTATCTTTCATGGCTTAGACTAATACTAGTTGTGTAAGAAAAGTGAACTTTCAAAATATAGTTTGTATTTGTTTCCTCCATCTCTTATACAAACTTAATCTACCTATATAAATAAAAATATTCATAAAAATATATAGTTAATTGGATATGGAGTAGCCTTTTTGTAAGGGGTAATAATAATTATCGAATCTTTTAAGACATATTTTACTAACTGGATTGTTTTATTACCTTTCTTTAAAATTTCATGACTTTCTCCAAATTTCATGCATATTACACCAATATATTATGATTATCAAGGAAAAACTCTATTAGAAAGTTTTATCATATTCACTACTAATAAGGATGAGTTAAATAATTAAATTAGTCTTCAAAAGGTCACTCGTTACATAGTTAATAGTCTTAATGGGTTGGATCTAGGCTTACAACACATAAAATATATAAATAGGAGCAATGCCATATTGGTTAATAATCACAATTAAGTAGATTATCCATGAAAGTTGGGTCATTTCACAAGTGTTACTCGGGTTAAAAACTATCGGAACACCATTAATTTCTCATACTAACTTAAAGTAATGCGTACGATAAAAGTATTATGTAGCAGGTACATAAGTATAACTTCATATCCAATCTACATAAATCAGTAAAAAAGGACAATGCATAAAATGAAAGCATATAAAAATTGATCGTATATAATAATAATAATAATAATAATAATAATAATAAGAGATAAACACACATTAATCACTTAAGAAAGATAAATACAACAAAGGTATTTAAAGAATGCATCAAAGCACAACTACCACACTATCATTAAAAAACAAACAAACAAATCTTAGCCCTAAACCAAGTCTCTAGTGGAGTCTATATTACATTATAAGTGGTATTTTAACTAGTTATATGTTAAAAAAAATAAAAATAAAATTATAAAAAAATTATCAAGTTTTATAATAACTAGAAAACCCTAACTAATCTATAGAGGTTCTAGATAAGGGATTGATTATATAATAGAGAATATAACAATCATTTTATTTATCATATCCTAAAATAAGCTATTTTATTATTGTTTTCAATAATAAAAAATACTTGTTATACTTACATGCTAAGAATTTACTTAAACTACTATATATGTGTTTATTATTAAAAAAAATTAAAGGTTACTATGACCTAAGACAATGATTTGTGACTTCAGTATGATAAAAAGACCTAATCCTCAATTTTAGAATATGAATATTGAGCTTAAAATGATGATGAACAAATTATAAGTATAAATATTTTTAAGATTATATTGATTGAAATAAATTTGAAGACCACCACTCATATTTCATGGACCTATATGATGTCAAGTCAACCTAATCTAAATTCACTCATTGTAGTAAGAGGATATAACATGGTCTAAAAAATAACTAAATAAACATACATATATATTCAAAATTAAAATTTTATAAATAATAAACATAAACATTAAAGTTATATTTATAAACCAAGGTCCAGAATAATATTTACAAAAAATTTATTATATGTATTTTTTTAAAATAAATATATAAATGTTGTCACTTTAAAAGTAATCCTTATAGTAGGTTAGTGGTTGATTGAATAGTCGAGAAAATAGAGCAACAACGTATTGTTAGGGCACTTTAGAATTTACAAGTTCAAATCCACACATTCAATAAAAATGATATATTTTAAAAATAATATCATGTATTAACCATTCTTATTTTTCTTTCAAGTTTCATGGATAAGATCAATTGAAAGATCATGAGATCCCTAAGTTGAATATTAGATACAAAAAAGAACAATTAATATATAACATTAGAGAATGAATTCCATCATAGAAATACAATGGTCTTGGAATGCATACTTTAGTCATGTATCAACCAACTACATTATTTGTTAGACAACCTCAGAAGTGAAAGGAAATACAATGCAAATGGTTAAGGATACATATATTAAAAATAAAGTTTAATTTGAGATCCAATAAAAAATACTAGAATTGATTAAAGTATATACATAATGCTTGTTTGAGTTCATAAAGTGACTTGTGAAGTTTGCATGCAGAAAGAATATTAGGATGAACAAAACCTAAAGGCTATTACATGCCAATATTAATTTTAAAAAATCATAAAAAATATATTATAAATATCTAACTAATAAATAAACTAATTTTTAGAAATAACAGTAACCAAAAACCTAATTTGATAGATCTTGTTAAAATTAGTATCTTTTTTTTTTAAAAATTGTGCAAGGAAAACACAAATATTTAATACCCATGAGCCTATCTATCTAAACTTGACAAATACCGCTGTAATTAAATTTGGTTATTTATTCAATGTGTATCAAATTAATATTTCATTTCTCTAGTTGATTAGGATTTGTTTGGAAGTGTGGTTGTTGTAACTTTTCAAATAGTCTTTTGTGTCAAAATATATGTCAACAATGTTTTTTTATTTTTAAAAAATTATTTTTAATACCAGCATATCAAAATAATTTGAAAATATTAAAAATATATTAATTTAAATTTAATAAAAAATAAATAAAATTTAATTTATTTTAAAAAACTTTTAAAACAAAAAAACAAACTAGAAATATTTCATTAGGATCCACCTTTAAAATTAATTTGCTAAAAGATAAAGACATTAACACCCTTCATCTCTAGTCTCCATCTCCCTGAGTTATTAATCTCTAGCGCCAACAATCTCCATCTTTAGTTCGTGCCTCTTTCCTCTTCGATCTCTTGCAATTATTTCTAAGATAGAACTTTTGAGATACACACTAATAAGCTTTTTTTTTTTTTAATCTCTATCTCCCTCTTGTGCATGTTATGATTATGATTATGGATAAAAAACAGTTTGTGGTTATGAATTAGGCTGAAGTTTGTAAGCAGAAACTTGTACAACTTGTTTCTTTCGCTTATTTGATTATGATAAACAAAGCATGCATATTTTTGATTGGCCAACGAGGTTCTCGTCACTTTCTATTTCTTCATTATCAAGAACTGGAACTGGAGAGATTGTTGACATTGATGTCAATGCATTTGTAGCATGTTCACTTCTGTTATAAGTAAATGAATATCATCAAAACTGGTAGAATTGCATTGATACACTCGCTCACAGTTCAATGATCCTCACAGAGTTCTTACCACTCTCTCTGTTACTTCCAGTTCCAGTACAGTTATGGAAAAGTTTCAGACACCCCGAACAGGGAAACTCCGTACCAAATGAGCTGTTTCGACAGTAAGAAATTAAATAGTTGAAGGTGGATCGTTGGATCCCTTTTTTTTAATTCATTCAAACCGTACAAGGCAGGGAAGTCAACATCTACTTTCGAGATGCTATATTTACCCTTGCTCGTTGAAAAATAATAATAAAATTTCTTCCGTAATATTGATATCAATGTCTGAATCTATTAAAAGAAGAAAGTAACTCAAAATTACTGGATGATGCCGTCATTTACGCAGCTGTTACAGATTTGCGTAAAGATTACATACTGTAAAAATGCTGATGCATGCCTAACAAAAAGCCTTTGCTGAAGTTACAGGAACCTTCATTGAATACATTCTACGGTTGTTTTACATTGTCATCGTTATTATTTTTTAAATAATAGATATATTAATAATATTTTTTAGTTTTTAAATTAATATATTAAAATAATTTAAAAATACTAAAAACATGTTAATTTTTAAAAATAAAAGATTTTTAAATTCTTTTAAAAATCCTTTTAGAAAGAAACAGCCCAACAACTACAACGTTTTATGCACAAGAGCACTGACAAAACTAGGGTTGGGTTGTCTTCATTTCCTCCGTTTGCTTCATGGGTTTTTGTTGAATTTTTAGTATCTTCACTTTGTTGGCACTGAATGAATTATAGATTTCAACTTTGGCTCTGAAGAAAAACTGAATTTAGAGAACTCGGCTCTAATTATCTATTGTCAAGGTTTGGAATTCTTGCTTTATTTGCTGAAATGAGCCCATCTTGTTTACTCTATAGATTATGTGATATTTCTTTTGTTTATATCTCAGTTGGGATTTCATTGGTTTATTTGAACTGAAGAAGCAACTGCATCTTGGATTTGGTTTATGCTTTGTATCTTGTAGTTGAGGAAATAAGAGATTCTGGATCCTCATATCATTTTCTTCTAGCTGAATTCATTCTTGTCTGATTTGCGGATTTTGAGTTGTGATTCGCTTAGGTACTAGCACGAGGAAGAGACAGTGATGGTATTGGACTTGGGGGTTGGTGTAAGTGTACGGACCGTTTAACTTCTGCTGCGAATGGCTACCGGAGGAAAGAGTAATGAAGAAATTGATTATAAAAGTAGAATCGGGATTTTGGATCAGAATCTTGATCAACCCATGGACGCAGAAGCTGAGAAGCTTAGGAACAAGTACGAGGATGAGGTATAATGTCACCGTTTGTTCTTTTCAATACCTTGCCAAGCGAACTGTTTCAAAAGCCAACAATATATTTTTGAAAGCACAGTTTACCGAATGAGCTTGTTTATTATTTAATGTAATAACAACAGATGAAACTGTAGGAATGATATTATAAATTTTGTTGAATGAAAGCTTGCATTAGAGTCGATGGCATGCTATACAGGCATGGCAGCCTACACTACGAGAATAAGAAGACTGATAATGTGGTTGATTTGCACCCTGCTTTTATTCTTTTTGCTAATTCTGCTTTATTTCTTTCAGAAATTCTCTGGATTACTGCTTATGCAGCTTGCTTTCCAAAGCCTTGGAGTGGTCTATGGAGATTTAGGCACTTCTCCTTTGTATGTCTTCTACAATACGTTTCCAAATGGAATTGAAGATCCAGAGGATTTAATTGGAGCTCTATCATTGATCATATATTCCCTTACTCTTATCCCGCTCCTGAAGTATGTTTTCATTGTTTGTAGAGCAAATGACAATGGCCAAGGTGAATTATTATCTTGTTTTTATTGAAATTCAATTATAGCAATAAAAAGAGATGAAAAAATTTGCTTACATTACAATACTGACATTATTATAGTATGCAATGACAGGATATTTTTGGAACTATGAATATTGTGATGGTCCCGGCTTGTGTACATAGTGGAAATGATCATTAATAAAAACAAAAGTACTTTTATTCAAACATGTCAACATGCAATGTAAAACCAAATGAATATGATTAATCAGTACAGGGTACTTTAGACTTCCGCTTGCATTTATGTACTAAAACGAAAAGAATAGTCTCCAACCAGCCATCTTGAAGTTAATGATGTTCTCACATATTTTTTTCTGGTTATGTAAATAAAATGTATAGAATATTAGATGACTTTTGAAAATCTTAATGTAAAGGAAAGCTAAATATCTTCTCTTACACATGTTGGAAAAAAAACATGGATTTATTTATTATGGAGTGTCATATACATCTTGCTGTGATCTGACAATTTCCAATTTTCCAGACTGGTTGGACTGATTCTCATTTTTATGTTAATATGTAAAAGGTGATTTATGTTCTTTAACTTTCTATTTTCTGTGATGTTACCATGCATTCAATGATTTCACTTCCTGCCTATAAAGTGAAGCATAATGTAGCAGTATCCTTCTTTTAGCAAGGAATGTATTTGTATCTGAAGCCGGTAAAGAACTATTAAGTTTCTCGGAACTTATCCCATTCATCATGCAGGTGGGACATTTGCTCTTTATTCACTACTATGTCGACATGCAAATGTGAAGACTATCCCTAATCAAGATCGTACAGATGAGCAGCTAACTACTTATAGTCGTTCCACATTCCATGAGAATTCTTTTGCTGGAAAGACCAAGAGATGGTTGGAGGAACATACCTTCAGGAAGAATGCGCTTCTTGTTCTTGTTCTTGTTGGCTCTTCCATGGTAATTGGTGATGGGATTCTTACACCAGCTATATCAGGTTTCCTTCCCTTAGAACAACTATCTGTCCTCCTATCTTTTTACCAGAGCTGTTTGTTTCACGGAATTGTGATGGATAAGCAGAGTGTATCTATAATCCAACACTCGTATATGCCATGAAAATACAAGCAATGAAATTGCAGGGTGCGGGATGGTCCATGGATGAGAGAAGAAAAACTCATCGTCTCTGATAACAATTTTTCACCAATAGTTTAACACATGGATTTTGGTCAGTGGTTAGAATAAATTAACTCCTTTAGTATTTACAGAGATATGTAGTCATGTTTGTTTAAATAAATAACTCAGCAGAGCACAAACAAATTGCCATTTAGTTTCAGACTTTCACCTTCTCTAGCATGTTGAATGCGTAAGAAGAAAAGGTAGGAAAATATATAAAACTCACAGTACCCTCAAATGTGACAAAATTACTTAACCATCCATCAAAGTCATCCAAGGCAAAAATAATGCAATTGCTTATGTATGTGTGTCAAAGGTTTAAAATAAAGCTGGATTTGAAGTCCGTTGCTTTAATTAAAATAACTAAATGATGCAAAATTTTCATTTGTAGGAACACGTTTCAAACTATGATAAATTTATTTGCATTATGTCTGGTTGCAAAACATAATTGGAGTGCCATATTAAAAACTGTTGGAGTGATGAAGAGTGCATATGCTCGGATACCCTGGGTTATGTTCTGGACTAATTGAAACGTTGCTGTCTTTTAGTGCTTATGCACATAAGTCCACATATGGAAGACTTCATTCCAACTTTGATAAATCAACAAAAATTATGTGGCTAATACATGTATCTTTCTTTCTTTGCTACATGTGGTAGTGCTGTCTGCTGTTCAAGGAATCAAGTTAGAACACCCCAAGATGAGTAGTGGTATCTTCCTACTGAAATCGAACAGCTTCTTGCATTTACATCAACTTAAACATTTGTCCACTAATATTATGTTTTAAAGTATCAATCAGTTACTATTTCTCTGTGAATCAGATGTGGTTGTGCTTGTTGCTGTTGTCATATTAGTAGGCTTGTTCAGCATGCAACACCATGGCGTGGATAGGGTTAGTTGGCTTTTTGCACCAATTGTACTCCTTTGGTTTCTCTTGATTGGAGGGATTGGCTTATTCAACATTTGGAAATATGATACGGGTGTTCTGAAAGCCATTTCACCGGTGTACATGTATCGTTATTTCAGAAGGGGAGGGAGAGACAGTTGGCTGTCCCTTGGAGGTATCATGCTTAGCATAACAGGTGAACTCTGAGTTTTCATTTGATTTAAGTTTGCTTTTATTTTTAACCCATTTGACATCCATCAAACTTGTGTACAATAAACTGGTGACTTTACTTGTCTTGAAATATTACAGGAACCGAGGCCCTCTTTGCAGACCTATCTCATTTTCCTGTACCGTCTATACAGATTGCTTTCACAACAGTTGTTTTTCCCTGCCTACTTCTTGCCTATTCTGGACAAGCTGCCTACCTCATGAAGAACACAAGTCATGTAGTTGATGCATTTTACAGCTCTATTCCAGGTTTAAAATGACTTCCTCCATTTCTGTTTTTGTAGGGTGCCTGACTATTGTGACTGGAATGGCATGGAAATGAGAAATAAAATTGGGAGCGTCAAATAATATGTGAACATGATTTTTGTCATAAAAAACCGGAAAAACCTGTTGGCAAATGGTGCTTACATGGATAGAAAGCACTGGGAACAGAGAACAGTTAAATCCATTGCTGTGAAAGTATTTACACCTAAATCTGTTGGAAAATTGCAAGCTTATACAAGAATCTCTCTTATAAACACCAACAATTATTACCTCCAAGAAGAGTACATGTGTTAATGACAAACAGCAAATCACTCACTAATGATAGGTACATCTTCTCCAAAACTCTGGGAGAAGTAATTCTTATAAATTTTTAAAGAGAAACAATGGAGCTGGTTCTGTTTATTAACTGAATTACTTTAACATGGTTGCTATGTTTTTTAATCCTTTCCTCTTTAATAATTGACAAATTGAACAAATGAATGGGCCCAGCACTTTGTGTAACAAAAACCCAAGAAAACAGTCTCTGATAGTATGGTTTAGTTATTAATCCAAAAACATCTTTTCCTGTTTTGTTTTTACCTAGATTTTTTTTTTCGTGAAAATTGACAGAATGTTGTCAAATGTGGTTGATGGAATTGGAATTTTTATAATCTAAATCGGGTAACATTTATCATTCTGCAGATAGCATTTATTGGCCAGTACTTCTAGTTGCAACTGCAGCTGCTGTTGTTGCAAGCCAAGCCACCATATGTGCAACTTTTTCATTAATCAAGCAGGCCCTTGCGCTTGGTTGTTTTCCAAGAGTTAAAATTATACATACATCAAAAAGGTTTCTAAGCC
Source organism: Populus ilicifolia (assembly GCA_015708895.1). Classification (NCBI taxonomy): domain Eukaryota; kingdom Viridiplantae; phylum Streptophyta; class Magnoliopsida; order Malpighiales; family Salicaceae; genus Populus; species Populus ilicifolia. The sequence goes on along the minus strand of SRLM01000243.1, from coordinate 184,222 downwards.
ACATATATATTCCAGACATTAATTGGATCCTTATGATTCTCTGTGTTAGTGTGACAGCTGGTTTTAAGAATCAAAGCCAAATTGGAAATGCTTCTGGTATGTTCATGCGTTGTCAAATGTTATGAAGTTAATCAGATCTTTTATGTCTTTGGTTAAAAATTTGATAAACTGTATACTATTTCTTTTCATGACAGGGACTGCAGTCGTCATAGTCATGCTGGTAACCACATTGCTTATGATTCTAGTCATGCTATTAATATGGCGTTGCCATTGGATACTTGTCCTGATATTCACGGGTTTATCACTGGTAGTGGAGGGTATGTACTTTTCTTCTGTGCTCTGTAAGGTCAATCAAGGTGGTTGGGTTCCTCTTGTGATCGCCTTAGCATTTTTTATCATCATGTATGTGTGGCATTATGGTACCAAGAAACGTTATGAGTTTGAGGTGCACAGTAAGGTTTCAATGGCATGGATTCTTGGGCTTGGTCCCAGTTTAGGACTAGTTCGTGTCCCTGGAATTGGACTTGTATACACTGAACTAGCAAGAGGAGTGCCACGCATTTTTTCCCATTTCATCACAAACCTGCCTGCCATCCATTCAATAGTTGTTTTTGTCTGTGTGAAGTTCCTTCCTGTCCACACAGTTCCTGAAGGGGAGAGATTCCTTGTAAAGCGAATAGGACCCGTTAATTTCCGTATGTTCCGTTGTGTTGTAAGATATGGGTATAAAGACCTCCATAGAAAAGATGAAAGTTTTGAGAAAACACTCTTTGAAGGTCTCTACACATTTGTCCGGCTTGAGTCCTTGATGGACGGGTGTTCAGACTCAGACGACTACAGTATATGTGACCAGGAAACTGAGCAGCCAAATGATGTTCCTCTGAATCACTCCAGCAACACAATGCCATGGAACATGGATGGAACGATTTCGTCAGGAGATTCAATCGTGTCTCTTAAAGGCCATCAGCATAATAACACTGCCATCTCATCATCTGGTCTTCTAAGCAACCCAGCTGAGGTTAATGAGTTAGAATTTTTGGGTGCCTGTAGAGATGCTGGTGTTGTGCACATACTGGGGAATACAGAGATTCTGGCACGCAGGGATTCAAAGTTCTATAAGAAAATAGCAATCGATCATATATATGCATTTCTTAGGAAGATATGCAGACAGAACAGTGCAGCTCTCAATGTTCCTCATGAAAGTCTCTTAAATGTAGGACAAATCATTCATGTATAGCCCTCTGATAGGGTAGTAGAAGAAGAGTGAATCATGTTTGTTGTCTTCAACTGGAATTGTTTTCTTGGAGCATAAATGTTTTACCCAAATTTGTTCTTTCCTTGGACGGGAGCCATTTGAAGGTGACTTGCAACTTTAACAGGCGTTGACACTAGCGTCCATGATTCCATAATTGACTCTCGTTCATGATTGGATTGATAGCTCTCAAAACTTATTAATGAAAAGCTAAAGAAGAAAAAAGAAGGCTGGTGGCTAGCTATCACCTGAACCAACAGTAATGTCGATCGCAGATCTGGTAGTGTTAGCTTCCCCCATGATGACCGTATATATATTATGACCTTGGACAAATAAACAATTGAAAGATTATTAACTATCATTTTAAATACAATTGAAAGATTATTCACTACCAAGAAATTATTGGGAAAAAAGAAACCCGTATTTTCAGGAAAAAATCTTCGAATGTTGAGGATATGCTCTCTTTATCTTGACCATGAAAATCCAGCAACATATATTTGATTCAAAATGAAAAGAAAAGACGGTTGTTCTTTGAAAGGGCAATGGGGCATATGCATACAATTATGACTTTCTTTGGCATTTACATTAGCGAGTGGCCTGTTGAACATACACATAGTTTGTCTAAATAGCCGGCCCCGAGAGGTGAACTCTGCAGCAAGCTACTGAGGCATTTGCTTTGTTTGGTACATAACCTTAATTTCTGTGTTCATATTTGAAAGCATTTTTCCTCGTCCAGGTCAGGTGATTTTCATGTTTTAACGTTGCTCTGACAGATTGATATAATGGTTTTCATGTTGGGAAATATCCCTAAGTTGCACATATGTGAAGTAGAATTTTTAAAATTTTAAATTAAATGAGAATTAAAACTTAAGAGTTCAATGTACTCTGGTAGTGAGTCTAGCATCACAAGAATTAGGTTATATATAAAACATTTCAATTCTAGTGAAAAAGATGTTATTAATTTTTCTGTGTCTTTCGTCAATACACTAACCCTAAAGTTTAACATAGAAGACTCTTTATTCTTAATAACACAAAGTTTTCTAGACAGATTACTTAAACACTTAATCAATCATGATGCAAAATATATACCCTATTAATTTTTTATTTTGTTTATATACTTTGTAAATTGAAATTATCTTACATGATTTTTTGAACTGTTAAAAGTAACATGATTGATACTTATGATGCTGCAAAATTTGCAATTTTTTTAATTAATGTGGATGTCTGGATCAGTTTGTATGTACCTTAACTAATTTTATAAGCCTTGAAGTTAACAAATATCAAAGTCTCTGGTAGCCCTAAAGTTTATGGAACTCGAACTGGTAATTTTTAGAAAGCAAATTTAGGATGTGACTAGTTAAGTTACACCTCTTAAGGTTTTTAACAAGTGTGATAGTGAAACTAGGAATTTTTCCTAACCTAGACTATTAAATAAATATATAAATATTTAGTAAGATCAATCATTAACTAATATATATGAATTTTTAAAGTTAATAGTAAAGTTTTAATTCAAATATATTATCTAAAATATTAAAAAATAAATTTAAAAGTATATAAAATTGAAGTGAAAGTAAAAATAAACTTACGATTGAAGTTATATTTTTTGATATTTTATGAAATATAATTCATCTATAATCAAATTTGAATTGATATTGTAACAACTCCTCAACGAGGATAAAATAACAATCTCATGTTAACTGCAAAACAAAATAATTAATTTTTTTTCCTTTCTCAATTCTTCCTTCCTTCACTTGATTCTTCCTTAAATTAGTGTTTTATAAGTTGGACTTTGCAAGTTAGAAAGGTTATTCTCTCATTTTTTTTTCCTTAGGTTTTTTATGTTTTTCCTGTACTGTTTTATCTTTCTCTCTTGTCTTTTGTTTTTCTTTTTTTTTTCTATTTTTTTCCTGTACAACTTATAAAAGGAAGGAAGAGATGTTTGTTTTATTTTTCAATGGAAAATAATTATTTTACTCTTAATGAGTCATTTTACTTTTATTTAATGATTTTTTAATTAGCACTACCAAGCTCTGTTTATCTTAAAATTTTAATCAGATTTTATTTAATATATTTTAACATTCCTTGTAAAATTTTAACTCAATCTAATGGTCGAATTGAAAATTACATCCAATTACATACTAGTTAAATTGTAATTTTTTATCAAATTTATGAATTTCTCCAAAAATTTTGAAATATTAACCCAAACTAAAACATCATATTAGAAAACTCCACATAAATTTTTAGAATTTTTTATAACTCAATCAAGAATTATAAATTTTTTTTATATAGAACTAATCAAAAAAATATTAATAAAATGACCCGTACTATAACTCATCCAAGCATTTAACATGCCGCGTGTGTTGTTATGTATAAATCTTAAGTTAACAGTATCTTGTTGCTATGCAAAAGTAATACATTTAGTATTAGCATATATAAATTGTTTACATATTTTGATATTGCGATTCTATGTGAAGAAAGAATAAATATTTTGGGATCTATTAATATATTTACTTGTAGAAAATTGCTAAAAAAAAAATCACGGTGCAATTTATATAATTATTAAAGTATATCAACTTTAAAATTTTTTAGTTGATAATTAAATATGCAATGATGAGATTTAGATGTTAATTAATTTAAAAATAGCAATAATATCTTAATTTATTTTAATTATTACATTAGAGTTCATTAAATTAATGTGCTCATAAGGTGCATAACTTGGTTGCAACTATTTTATAAAAGTAATGAACTCGCCTAATAGGGAGCTTGATATTTTTATTATTTAATTGGAATAAGATAATAAATAGATATTAAGGATGAATTTTATTTTAAGCTCTAGGATGTGAAGAAATTTTATTTTTGATATTTTAATTTATTAGTATTATTATTATTAAATAATTAGTAAGTTCTATGGACTTGTACTCATAGGAAGTTAGCATTTACTACTAAATTGACATTGATTAATTTATATAAAGTATATATTTTTATAGCATTAGAGTATTTTTCTTGATTATTACAACCGGTTTTACTGCTTTTATTGATACATCTAGTATTCTAATGTTGTTTATTATAAAGAAAGTATTCATTCTTCATTAGGGTGTGTGGATTTGGCTTTATATATGGATGAACCACAAATTCTCATGGAATCAAGAAATGCTTAAAAAAATATTGATTATAAGCTGTGGGAGTGATCTAATTATTTAATTTTAATGCTCATAAAATATTATATAAGTAAGAGTATTGGAGGTTTCATCTCTTAATACTCTAAGGAAAAAGATTTTCTAAAGACTGTAGTTGATCAATTTATTCATTCTGATTAGAAATTGACCAATATTAAAGAGGCTTTTAAATAAATTATTTGACTATTATAAGGGTATGTGTAAATATATTATGAAAATAAGAGACAATGTTGAGTTTAGTATTTGTATAGATTGCATAAAAGGAAAGTAAACTAACAAGACCATTAAATGTATCATGCAGAGCTTTAAATTTTTAAAAATCATACATATTGATATTTATGGACCATTTCATATTTCATGCTTGAATGGTAAGAGATATTTTATTTCATTTATTAATAATCATTTTATATTTATGTATCTCTATCTCTTATTTTATAAAGCTAAAACACTTGATGATTTTAAGACCTATAAAGTTGAGTTAGAGAAATAAAAGAAAAAAGACTATAAGGATTGTAATATCAGATAAAGGTGGAGGGTATTATGATAGGTACATAGAAAAATGGACAAACATCAAGTTAATTTGCCAAGTTTTTCGAAGAAGAGGACATTATTACATAATATACAATGCATGTCACACCAAAATAAAATGGTGTAGTTGAAAGAAGGAACCGTACACTTATGGACATAATAAGAAGCATGCTTAATAATTTTAGTACATTATTATCCTTATGGAGCAGGCACCAAAGATTGTTTTATATATTTTAAATAGGGTTTCATCTGAAGCTATGTTTAGAACATCTTTTTAATTATAGAATGTATTGAAACCCAATTTAAATCCTACACATATATAGGGTTATTTTGTTGTCCTTCTAGAAATCAAACTCAAGAGCAACTAGTATATATTTTATTGGTTATCATAATATAACTCTAAAGAATATAGATTTTATTGTCCTTTTCATAATACAAGAATAGTAAAGGCAAGAAATATTAAATTTCTTAAGGATCTCAATTTCAATAGGACTAATTTTTCTAGAATGATAGAATTTAAAGAAACATAAGATTCAATTGAGTTGTACCAAGATAAAAGATTTCTAGTTATTATTCAAGAAAATAATTTAGATGATTTTGAACAATAATCAATTCAAATGCAACCAGTTCAAGAACAACTACCTCTTGATGATGGAAACCAATGAAAAAAATGAATTAAGAAGATCTCTAATAACAAAAAGAATAACAATTTTTAATGACCATGTTTTGTACCTTTAAGAGTCTGACTTTGAAGTTAAGCCTAAAAATGATCCAAATTCAATTTTATAAGCCATTCATGGAGAAAATTATACATATGATATAATGCCATGAAGAAGAAAAATAGAGTATATGTCTGAAATCAAGTTTGAGACCTTATTGAATTGCTTGAAAGTTATAAAATTGTTAGTTGTAAATGGGTTTGTAAGACTAAAACAAATGTTTTTGGTAATATCGAGCATTATAAAGCTAGACTTAAAGATATCTTTATGTGAAAGAACTATAAATTATGTTATGCCAATAGGCAACGTTGAAAAATAATGAAAGACAAACTCAATTTTTTTAAACCACTCATTCCCCTGCACCAGCCCCCACGAAAAAAAGAAGATAAAAGCAAAACATATGCATATAATTTGACCTTAAAATGGCATACATATATACAGTATGTGTCCAAGATTTACAATTAACAATTATACACGAGGAAAAAAAAATTGAACCAAAACACACAATGAAAAGGGTTTGTCAAAATCCTTCACTCTTGATTGGCTAAGAGGCTCAAATCAAAAGTTTTTAAATCCCTACAACCCAACCTAAGAAAATGAAGAAATATTTGTAAGCGAATGAATTAATGAATGAACACACATGATGTGTAGATATCACGTTTTCAGTTATGAGAAGTATTGCCTTAAAACCTTTAGGTTTCTGAGAAAATAGTAATAAAAAAAAAGATATAAGAATCATTGATTATTTGATTTTCCATATCATGTACTCTTTGTACTTGCACCTAAATACTTGTGCTTCGCTCAGCATTGCAAAATTGGATTTTGATCAGATTAAAAATTAATAAATTATTTTTCTTTTGAAGCCTAGATAATTTTAAGCAAACAGTGTGTAAAATTAAAATTTTTTATTTATCTTATTTTTTATTGAATAGATTAATGTCTCAGCAATCAGACAGAACTTAGATTGATATAATCGACTATGTTAGCATATAAACTTTAACTTGTGTTAAGAAAATCAATTTGACATTAAACAAATACATCCATACTAAGACTTATATTCTTGAATTATTGGTTTAGCTTCACACCTTCACTATGTTATTAGCCAAGTAAGAGTTAGCAATGGTCCCTAAATGAGAAAACAATTTAGTTGTCTATACAAAAGTCAAGCTCCATATCTCCCATATTGATAATTGTTTTAATTTGACAAAACTATTAAATATGTCAGATTACATTTCTCTTTATCTTTATAACATATCAAGAACAAACCCTTTATGCTAGTATAATTAGTATAATGCATTTAAGTTATAGTCTCGATATTTAAATCTAGAAAATTAAAGAAAGAAAACAAACCTCAATATAGAAATAATTCAATCACCACAAGAATAAATAAGCAAAGTTCACTTTCTGATACTTGTTGAAAATAAACTCATATTTTCTTTGCACTTCTTGATAATCAAAAATCATTTAGAATAGACACAGAGTGGAAATGACGACAAAGGGGTTTAAGATTAACATTCTCATATCAAAATTAATTAGTTTTCCTTGCAATGATCAACTAAGAAAACTAATTCAGAAGCCTATAAACAAATAAACTTCAAGGTTGCAGAATGAATATCACTCACCAGATTAATTGATTTGTTTCTAGAAGTACAAGTCAGTGGAGATTTGACAATACAGAGAATGTCATTGCCCATTGGTGAGTGAAGAAAAAAAGAGAGGGTCAAAGCTTGAAGGTGAAAAAGAGGTTGAGAAGTAGATTATAGTGATGGACTGATGGTTTCTTTTGGAACACTTAACAATCAACACTATACTGATGGTATTGTGGAATGTGGATGGCTAAGTTTTTCAATGTTTTGGTGTAGTTACTATAACTTCAATGCAATATATATATATTCCTTGTAACCTTATAAAATTGAGTTCAAAATTGTGATCTCAACTGATTTAAATGATTTAATACAATTTTACTATGATTTTATTATATTTTGAGTTTTTAATCTGATTAAACATGGTAAGCATATGTTGACTCATAAAGTCATATGATTTTACAAGTCAACTCATGATTTTAAGAACATTAGCACCCATTGTTAAATAGGACAAGTTCAATTAGAATTAATGCCTATAAAATACATTGAAAAGAAGTAGAAGAGTAACATTCCTTGTGTATTTACAATTGATAGTTTAATACACACACACGTTTGTGCAAGACTTAACCCAGCAACAAACCAAGGATTACAAGTTGATTTACAAACATAATAATTATATTGAGGTGATTGGTAAACTTTAAAGTACATTTTTCTTTTCACTATAAGAGTTACATGTTAGAGAAGTAATAAGAAAAATATTGTTATTTTATCTATTAAGAAAGTAAAATTCATTGCATGTTATAAAGCAATGACATAAATGATTTGGTTAAGAAAATTTATTTCTAGTCTTAAAGTTGTTGATTCCATATCAAGACTAGTAAAAATATATTGTAATAATTTAGCTGTAGTTTTTTTCTAAAGAATAATAAGAGTGGAAGCCGAAACTAACATATTGATATAAAATATCTTATTATAAAAGAGAAAATAAAAGAACATGAGCATTGAGTTAGTGATTGCACATCCCATAACTAAAGCATTGTTGACAAAATAATATAAAGATTATATGAATTGTATAGATTTAACTAATTCATTTGATATTTGACTTCATTTTATTTAGTTGATTGTCTAAACATTTTTCTTTATGTTGTTCTTAGGTATTAAAGTGATGTTTTGTGCATATAAAATATTAATTTTAATATTTATTGGGATATAAAAACTTAGACCCAAATTACTTATTAAAAGTTTATTCATAAAGGTTTTTTTTATTTAGCTAATTAAGTGCTTATTTTAAGGATACAATATATTATAATACATGAAAGGAAGTACTTGATTATAAAGTGTGACCGATTTATATGTTGTATTCTTAATCTAAATGAATATTTTCACTTACTAGATATTTCTAAAAACACGAGAGATTCCTATTTATTATAGTTCTAGTTTATAATTCTTTAAATGATTCCTAATTAAAATTACATAACTAATAGAATTCATTAAGCATTAAGATTCTCAAAAAGTAAAATACTAATTAAATTAAAAATTATAATCTAAATAGAAAAATCAATTCAAATCCAACAAGATAAATAAAGAAAATCTCACACAGTAACTTCTAAACCTTATTTGAAGGTTTATATATATATATATATCTGATCATCATGAAATTTTTAACACAATAAAAAAGGCTTTTAGAATTTTTTTTATTTAAATTTTAATTTGATTCAATGGTCGAATTAAAAGTTATGTTTAATTTACCAAACTACATCTTGGATTCTTCTTAAACTCCTCAAAACCTAAAATTATTAACCATTAATGAAATAATACAATAAATATTATTATTCCAATAATATTAAAGAAAATATCTCACACCAGTCCTTTTTATTTTTGAAAAACTCGCTCTCGAGTTATTTATTAAGAATTGAACTCTTCTACTCCAAGAAAACAAATACTTTGAATATAGCATTATAGCCAAATTATTCACAAAGGAGTTTGTTTTTGACCCATGAGCTTCAAAATTTAATTTAGGATGTGTACATGCTAAATAACAATCCACATCTAATGTTATACCTTTTGTTTCTATAAAGTGCACTTTTAATTCCTTCATGCATTTTTTTTCTTCAAGTTGAGGTCATTATAATCTATGACTTCCAATACTTCAACCTTTGTATATAAAGAAACTTTAAGATAACATTTCATAATACTTTTAAGATAATTGTCAAAAATTATCGTTTCCTTCATGGCTTTTGAAAAAAAAAAGTGAAAAGTTATTATTAGCTATTTTATTCTCAAACTTAAGGTCAAAAGATTGAAATTGTTTGTCAACACCCTATTTGATCATATTATCTTCAATATTATTAGATAACTTTGAAGTTTTACTTTCACAGAACTCTATATTTTTTCTCTTTATTTTTTGAGAAAGTTGAACATAAAAGCAAATAATAACAATTTATTTATTTATTTAACCAATATAAAATCTTTTCATCTTATATAAACTTCAAGATTAATGATTTTTTCAAATCTTTACATGATGAAATTAAAAACTTATCGGTACAAGTTATATATATTCTCGATCTCCAAACCATCATTCTCTAGCATTACAAAAAAATATGAATGACAAGCTATACTTTTTAATAACAAGAAAACTTGAAATAAAGCAAACTTCCAACTATATCGTTCAATTAACAAAAAAATTTTACAAAAAGGTTTCTTCTTAGAGAAGAATCTCATCAAATCCAAAAATAAATATGAGGTTTCCCTAACTCAAAGTAAATCTCCAAGCATCTTCCTCTTCTTTTCACAACCCTTGTTTGTGCTTTCCATCAACCAAAAGACTTGTTCCATTCTTATGGACACGAAGGATATTATGCAATAATCATGCCACAATTTGCTCCGACTGATTATGTACCAAACTTCTGTGAGACCACAGAAAGGGTATGCTGCTACCGCCTCTGCCTCTCAAATAGGCCAACTTGTTCATTTATCAATTTACATTACGTGTAGCATAGATAAAAATTAATTCTCAAACCCTAAGATTACATCCTTAAATTGTACAGAAATTTAAAGAAACAAATCCAATATTTTATAAAATTTGAATCTTAATAATAATATAAATCTTATAGAAAAAAATTCTTAATTAAAACTTAGCTATCTAATAAAATTCATTTAACATTAATTTTTAATTTTTAATTTAAATAGTACAAAACAAATACAAGATAAATAAAAAAATTACAAATTAACTTCAAAAACTTTTTTAAAGACCCAATCATCATGAAATTTTAACTTAAATTTAATAGAAAACAAGCTCTTCAATCAATATCAACACGATTTAACAATTAAATTAAAAATTATGCTTGATTTATTTATCAATCTATATCCTAAAATCTTAACCCATTAATAAAATAATACAGTAAATATTATTATAACAAGAATATTAAATAAAGTACCCCACGGCATATTCCAAAACTGATTGATCCAAATCTGATCGAACTAATCAATATTACTATAAAAGTAGACCTGGTCGTCAAAAAAAGATACAAAAACCCCATGGGGCTTGTGTAAGGAATACAGGAGCATATGCTTTTATGGAAATCTTCTCCTATTCAGCTGTCTTGCTGGCCTTGTAGGCGTTTACCAATTGCATTTGCACATCCTGAGAGACAGGTAAATGTTCTTTATATTCCATTGTGAATTCCCCTTTCCCCTGTACAAAATGAAAAAGATCAGCACGCACAGACAAATATTGAGCAAGGAAACACCTCGCACTTCCAAAAGAAAAGAAACTTGAATCTCCCATTCATGATCACCTGCGTCATTGAACGTAGAGCAGTCGAATAACCAAACATATTGTTCAAAGGCACCTGAAAAGTCAAGTCACAGGAACTCCTCAGAATCAATTAGTTTGGGGTCAAATTATCACCTCATGATCATGGTGTACGCTTCCACTCATCCTTTAAATTTTTTCCTTTTATCAAAGTAGGCCTCAGATACTAAAAAACATAAAGGGGAGAAAGCTGTGCTTACATGGGATGTTATTATAGAGTCATCCCCATCCTGGTCATTTCCAACAATCACACCTTTCCTCCTATCACACGACAAGACAAGCAATTTGAGTTCTAGAAAAAGCAAAGAGAGAAACAATGATAATACATGGTAAAAAAAATCCACTCACTTGTTAATGTCACCTGCAACTGTACCCTGAAACTCTGTTGGTACTTTCAGTTCCACCAGCATTACAGGTTCCAGTATCACAGGTTTTGCAGCAGTGTAACACTGTTTAATAGAATTTTGAAAGGAAAAAAAAAGAAGAGCGAGAATCAGAACTAGAAGCCTCCAAATACAGCCCATGCATAAAGAAATTCACCAATAAACACAGGATAAGGGCAGTACCTGTCTAAAAGCATATATTGCCGCTAATTTAAATGCAAGTTCGCTAGAATCCACAGCATGGGCAGCACCATCAGTCAAAGCAATTCGAAGATTTTCTACCGGGTGCCCTATTAAAGAACCACTGTGCATGCAAGTGCAAAGAGGTCACAACTTTATCATATGAAATCACACATGGTGCAAACCTTTATATTACAAATGGAACGAAAAAGTAGCATCAACCTAGTTCTCAAAACAAAAAATTCTAACACCATATGCCAAGACTTCAAATAACTGTAGTTGTAAATTTCTCATTTAAGTTTTCAGCATGAATTTTTGTTGTGACCAGGGAGAGACTAAAAGGAGGGAACTTCTAAAACACTTCGAGGATAAAACAGGAACCTGCTCATAAATTACAAAACTATGATCATTATTCTTGCCAAAAGCTACTCACGAATTGGCAGCTTCTTTGAAGCCCTTCTCGATTGCAGGAATAAAATTCGATGGTATAACCTGTCCCACAATCATGTTATCAAACTCGAACTTAGTCATTGACCCTTGTGGAATTGGCTCGATGTACCTGTACATGGAAAAATACAGCAAGGCAATTCCAGGGATAACATTATAAAGTTGGAACTTCAGTTGAAATTGATCATATAGTTCTGGAAAAAAAAAGTAAATCCAAACAATTAGCACATTTAACTAGGCAATAACAGGAGTACCTAGGAAGCAGCTGGACACTTTCTATACATAACTGATGCATAGAAAGATATACTGCCAAAAGGTGGGTGAAGCATATACTTTTTTATTATATCACTAGGCCAAATTAGATACCACAACAATTGGATTTCAACATGGGAAATTAGTACTGAACACTCACCCGCATACTCGTCCATATTGTCCTTGCCCTCCACTTTGCTTCTTATGTAAATAATCAAATTCAGCACGCTGAGTAATGGTTTCCCTGAAGTTCACACGAGGTTTCCCAACATTGGCATCAACCTTTTCAGACAACAGTTTCAGAGGAACATAAATTAATAAAAAAATCATTTCTAACCAGAATACCAATAAAATGGAAAAAACTATCATAACAGGCAGAGATACCTTGTACTCTCTCCTAATCCGTTCCACATATATGTCCAAATGCAACTCTCCCATTCCAGAAATTATGGTCTAACCACAAAAGCATCATTAAATCACACCAACAGGTTACTGTATGATTAAAGAAACAGTGCATGTAAACATTTTACCAAAACAAACCTGAGCACTCTCGGGATCCAAGCCAACACGGAAAGTGGGATCCTCTTTCTGAAAACGATTCAAAGCTTTTGAAAACTGAAAAAATTCCAAAAGAAAAATGCATAAAAATTGGAGGGCACAATATATCATGAAAATATTGAAAGAGGCTCCAAACATCCCCCCCCCCTAAGACCCCTAAGACCCTGATGTAATGGTTATAATTTATAAATTGAGTTCAACAAAACCAGGGGAAAGAAAATACATTTCCTTAGCACTTACTTGTCCTCCAGAGTCTTTTGAAACTGGTTGAATGGCCAGTGACATAACCGGCTCAGGGACATTCATAGATGTCATAGTGTATTTCACTGATCCATCTGTGAAAGTATCACCTGTTTAACCGATAAAAATAGAAATATTTAATAAAAAATATTAAATAATAACAAGGAAAAAAACAATGATGCATTATGTCAAAGAACCATCTCACCTAAAAGCTTAAGCTGTTAGGTGAGACTCTAGAATATGATTTATATTATTTCTAACACCCCCCTCAAATGAAAGCCCTTTGGGCTTGAAACTTGCATAGGCCCACATTAACTTGTGCTTAATTTTTATCAAATAAATAGGGATGGTGAGATTTGAACTCGTGACCGTTTGGTCATTAAAGCTCTGATACCATGTCAAAGAACCATCTCACCTAAAAGCTTAAGCTGTTAGGTGAGGCTATAGGATATGATTTATATTATTCTCTAACACATTATATAAGATGAAAGTCTCAACTTCCATCCCAACCAATTACAAGATCTCAAAATTTGTTCCATGCCCACGTATAGAAGTAAGCCCTTCTCTTTTTCAGCAATAGACATTTTATTTGAAGTGACTTCTGATTGTTGTGGACATTCTCCTTAAAGAAGCATGAAAAAAATTATAAAAATTAAAACAATTGGTGACTTGGCATGTGAAGGATTGACCTGAAGCACAATCAACACCAAATACAGCAACTATTTGCCCAGCATGTGCCTCTTGAATGTCCTGTAACATAAAATTCCCCGAAGAAGAGAAAATGTATTAAACATACAGTAGAAGACATGTAATAATCTTCGTTCATATTGACATAAATACAATAGGAAAAGGTTCATTTGGATAGACTACTAAGGCTTGTTTGTTTCATAGAAAGTGATTTTCTAGAAACCATTTTTCAAATTTTCTCGTGTTTATTTATCATTAGAAAAGTTAGTAAATGGAAAACATTTTTCAATCAAAGAAAAATTTAATTTGGTTTTTAGAAAAATAATTTTCTTTTATTTTGGATGAAAAACACTTTATAGAAGTTATAAAAATATTAAAAATATCTTGTTATTTATTAATTATATCAAATTCGATCATCAATCTTTTGATTATTATATATTTTATTTTAAGTCTTTTTTTTTTCAATTCCATCTCATAGAATTTGATTTAATTTTATTTTTAAACCTACTTTGGTCCTCATTCTTTTGCTAGTTATTTATTTTTCTCTTATTCTTTTCTTAATTGAATTTTTTATCTATCAAATTTGATCCTTATTTTTCTAATTAATATTTATTTTACTTGAAATAATTTAAGAAATTATTTATTTTCAATTACATCCTCTTTCAATTTTTTATTTGTTAAATTTGATTTTTATTTATTTTATTGTTATTTATTTTATTTAAAAAGATTTATATAAAAAAATTAATTTCATTCTCCTTTAACTTTTTCATTTGTCAGATTTAATCTTCATTCTTTTAATAAACTCAAAAAAATATTAATAAATCATTTTTCAGCTCGTTTTCTATGGCACTACCAAACATCAAAAAATAATTTATTTTTCAAAAAAACATTATTTTCTAGCAAATAAAACAAGGCCTAAGAGAAATGTCAAAGTGCAAAAACTTACCTCCATTTCATTAGAGTGCATCCGAACCAAGCGAGGAACCTGCAATGAAAAAATATTAGGAGTGTAGCAAGAATGAAACAGAAGCCAGATCACATTATGTGCCCAAAGCTTACCTTGATCTTCTTGCCTGTGTTAATATTAACTATAAAATCACCCTTGCGGATTACACCCTCGTAGATTCTTCATTCAAGAAAACCAAAAATAATAAATGTTAACATGTCTACTGTCCAGTACTAATCTAGCAGATCATGTTCATGCAAAACTTGCAAGATCATTAAATGAGAACTAAACCAGCAATAAGCCATACCTAAGATATGTCAACTGACCAAAACGCCCTTCTTCTAATTTGAAAGCCAATGCCACGAGGGGTCCATCTGGAGTTCCAGACAAGACAACCTACACACCCCTTGATCAGTATTTTGAGGGTGAAATAGCGAGAAATAAATTGAGATTAAGTAGTTAAACCGAATACCTTCTCTTCATCCTTGGTTTGGTCAAGAGCATAGTTACTAACTTCAAGGGGACAAGGCAAATAGCTAAGCACACCATCTAAAAGTGGCTGCACTCCCTATAGGGAAAAGGTGACAAAATATGAAAGAGACTATGAATAAACAGCAAAGTGAACACAACAAATAATTACCATCAATTATACCCAAGACCCAAAGATACAGTAGTAGAGAAAATAAAATACCTTGTTCTTGAATGCACTGCCCATGAATACAGGAACAAATTTCTTTGCTACAGTAGCCCTGCGAATTGCCTCCTACTCAAGAAGATAAAAAATTCTGAAGTTTAAGACCACAATAAATACATGCAATTATAAAATGAAATTCATTGCAAGGAGCAATGAAGACATCTTTAGAGCTCTGCATTTGTTGATGAGATATTTGACAATAATGACCAACAGAAAATTCAAAGCTAAGCCCCACCAACTGACGAGTCAAGGAAAAGAGGAAAAAATGATTTAGGAGGTTGGATATCTTATTCCTATACTAGATGATGAGGTGCATGAAAAATCATTGTTCATGAATATTTAATTTTCTTTTAGAAATACATTTTTTGTCTTTGGATATACCTCAAGGTCAGACGTTGAAATAGATTCATCTGCAAGAAAAGCATCTGCAAGTTTATCATCAACTTCAGAAACTGTTTCTATTAATTCACGCTGTTTTTCTGCAACCAAGGCCTCAATCTCAACCGGTATTTCTGCAGTGACAATTTTTTCACTGAAAGAGGAAATGAATAGTAAGAAAAGGAAATTAAATTCTAAAACAAAGTTACATGACAAATTCAAGTGATCCCCCATCATATGTTCATGTACTCACCCATTTGAGCCATGGAAATAATATGCTTTCATCTTTACAAGATCAATAAGGCCTTGAAAATCATCTTCTAACCCAATTGGAACTTGAACTGCTGCACTATGATGTCTTAGTTTAGACCTTGCCTGAGAAAATGAACCACAATAGACAGAAATGAGAGAGACTAACAAAAAAAGGCAAAACCTATCAGTATATCTTTATATGATACATGTTTTCATATCCTTGTATAAAAAAAAATAGTATAAAAAAATGACAGTTTAAATTTATTTTATTTTTTTGGCAAAATAGCACAATTCAATACATGTTGCAATTGGAAAATGTGAAATTTAAATTGTTGTTGATGGGAAACACAACATTTCAAAAAAATTGTTAAATGAGATGGCATAAATTACAATAACGAGGAAAAAAAAAAAGAAAAGGTCCTTGAAGGCACACCAAAGCTCCGATTACAACACCATTGATATCATCAGAAAGATTTCAACGAGACAAATCCAACAACACTAAGAAAGATGTGGGTGATCTGAGCGGGCCACACTCTTTATTCAAAGGCAAGTGAATAATTACAATGAAGAGAAAGAAAAGAAAAAAAACCCTAGGGCATATTGAAGCCCCAATTATGAAACCACTAGTATAATTGGAAAAATATCGACGACACAAATGCAATGACACCAAGAAAGGTTAACAAAGATGTATGTGCGGGCCACACTCTCCATTCAAAGGCAAGTAAACAATTATAATGAGAAGAGAGAAAAAGAAAAAAAGAGACTCTAATGCATACCGAAGCTCCATTTACAAAACCAAAAATATTGTCGAAAAGATATAGGCAAGACGAATGCAACAACACCAAGAAAGGTCACCAATGGTGACCGGAGTGGGGACCTTGCTTGGTGTTGTTGGTGACCTTATGGTGACTATAATTTGAATAACCGCACTATAAACAATAAACAGCATAAAACTTCCATTCATTAACAAATCAAATTTAGTAAAAACCTGAAGAATGACACTAATTAAGTTTATTATTATAAAATAACACCCACAATACACTAAAAAGAAACACAAGTTTACCTGGTTCAAAACTTTCCAAGGATCAGCTCCCATTCGATCAAGTTTATTGATAAAAGCAAGCCTAGGCACCTCGTATCTCCTCATTTGCCTATCCACAGTAATAGACTGGCTTTGCACTCCACCCACACTACACAAAACCAGAATTGCACCATCCAACACTCTCAGTGCCCTCTCCACCTCTATTGTAAAATCCACATGTCCTGGTGTATCAATTATATTCACCTACACCACCACAGAAAAAACCATCAATATTTTAAAACAAGCTCTAATTCACCAATAAATGCTTCAGAATCTGTTAGCTAGCATAGATTACCAGTATAAGAACAGCTCAGAATGAAACATGCACAAAATTCAACAAATTCATACTCAAAACATTCCGAATTCATGTAAAAAAATTCAAAATGTTTCAAATCAAAACAATTTCCCAGCCATATTCTGTAAGCACTAGACTCAACAAAACAACCTAACAATCCAAGGTAATACACCCAAACCGCAAATTCTTTCTCTAACTCTCCGCCCAGTCACTAACTTGCCCATTGACACCACTTATCTAACATTAATCCCCCTGCAAAGAAAATCCAAAATCCTTCATTTCATATTATCTCAGACTCGCGTACATGTAACTCAATTAACAGAAAAATAACATGCTCTCCAACCCAAAGAACAGGTTAACCTAAATTTACCAAATATAACAAAAACGCAAAATTCTCTTCTCCAAAAGCTGCCTCTTTTAACACATAAGCTACCCAATCAAACCGAAAAAATCCAATCTTTTCAATCCCAAATAAACAAAACCCTCACAAAACCCACAATTGACAATGACAAAATCCCCAAATAAAATAAAGAAGACGAACATTGAAACTGCTCATTGTTTGTAAGCTAAAACAAGCACAAACTCACACAAAATTCGCAAACGTTTTTAAATTGAGCAGAGAATATTCGAAACGTTTGAAATGTTGGAACACCTGATATCCATTCCAAGTGCAGTAAGTAGCAGCGGATTGAATAGTGATCCCTTTCTCTCTCTCCAAATCCATGGAATCCATCTTGGCCCCAACGCCATCACGGCCGCGAACCTCATGAATCTCGTGAATTCGACCAGTGTAATACAGTATGCGTTCAGTGAGTGTAGTTTTACCGGAATCGATATGAGCTGAGATACCAATATTTCTCAATCGTTCCATCGAGTCCTTCCACCATGGCTCCTTTTCTTCTTTTGTGGTGGCGCTTGCGAGGTTGGAGAAGTGGCGGCAGTGCTGGATTTGGAAGTTGCCCTGGAGGAGAGCCGTGGTTGGAGACACTGACGACGTCGTTTTGGAGCGGGAGAAGGTGTAGGAGAGGAGGCGTGATCCATTTTGAAATCGGGTCATGGTGGTGGAATGATTCCCGATGTTGTAGAACCCTAAACCCGAGGAGGAGTGTGGAGGTTGAGGGTACGGGGGTTTAAGGTGGAGATAAAAATGTGGTGGTAGAAAAATAGAAACTTTGGCTGGTCGGGTCGGGTCTGTTCGGGGCGGGCAAATGGGTCTTTCTAGATACCAGTACTAGTTTTGGGTTAACAGAGATATATTTGATTGATAGAGTAATTGGGAAAAAAGAAAAAAAAAACCTTGTAAAATTGAAGAATTTAATCTAGGTAAATAGCCTAATAGGAAAAAAAATACTAATTTATTCAATTTTATATTTTTTTTAATTTTATATAAAGTTGTATAAAAATATCCATAAAAAACATCCAAATATTTACAAGGTTACTATTATTTTTAATTTAATAACTACATAATTCCTCGACATTAAAATACTCTTGAATTCAATGATTGAATCTTACTCAACAAAAGTATTTTTTATGAAATTTCTCAGCTTCTATAATTTCATCATAAGAGGTTTCATCTACGAGTTAGTAGTTGCTAGAAAATTTTAGTCTTTCTTGGATATTATTTTTCATTCCACACACAATATTGCTCTCGCTATTGCTTACACAAGCAATGTTGCTTCAATTGTACCCTTGTTTCTGATCTTCACCATTTGTAATGAATTCTAGTTTCTTATTTAATTCAAGAAATAAAAAAAATCATATGATATTTTGAAGTATGTGAATGGCATTTCCAATCCATCTAGAGTGTTTGTAGAACTATATTTATTATTTTCCTTATCACCTTTAGTCATGGTTGTTGCTTTAGAAATTTCATTATTTACACCCAATGAAAATGAAGTTTGAGTTGCAACTTCGTTGAGTTATGTATCACCATCATTCACTTGATCTAAATAATCAGTCTCCAAAAGAGTTTTGCACATCTTGCTTGAAATGTAAATGATCTTCAGCTTCTTAACTTTTGTTCTTGTTATTGTACCATCAGAACCCACATCAACATTTAGAAAAAGATTTAAGATTAGAGTTCTATAAATATGAACTCTAATTTTTAATTTGGAGATCTTTAGGGGTTTACAAGAAAACAACATTGATTATTTTTAACAATTGAACATCTTTTTTGGATTCTGAACAACTATAAAAATTGAAACTATTAAGGGTTTTATGAGCTTTTTTTTTTGTTCCTAAAAAGTACCAAGAAATTGTAAGATGAATAGAGAGAAAGGCATTAGGTTGTGTTTGTCTCTTGGTGGGTTTTATGATATAATTTATGTAGGTTTATTTTGATTTTTTTTTAATTATGGATATTTTTTGTAATATTTAAAATTACAAAGGCAAAAGGTAAAATAAAATAAACTATAAAATGCTTAATGTAATATTTTTATTTAAAAACTACAGTTTATATGCTAATAACACTTTATAAGGTACTGAAAAAAAAATTATCATTGTATTATAATTAATGAATAAGAAGCCTTTTTATTTAAAATTAAAAAAAAATGAACTATGATTCTTTTATCCCAGACCTAATGTCAATCAATAAAAGAAAATTAGGTAGGATTAACTTGATTTTTTAAAAAAATAAAAAAAATCTAATCTAACTTAGCGTGTCAAATTTTTATCTCAATTTTGAGATCAAGATTATCCATAAAAAAATTTAATAATAACGGAGGTCAATTCTCAAGTAAAATAAAAAATTAAAAAAAAATTAAAAATATAAAAAACAGAATTAATCTTAGACAACTTGACAAACTCACAATCAATAATATAAAATTAAGATAATTATATAAAAATTTTAAAAAAAATCACAAGGTTTAAGGCCTAATAATTTAATATTGATTAATAAAATTGAAAAAAAAATCAATTTTAAAAAATCAAGTCAATTTAAGTTGATAATACTAAAATGTGAGCCAAAAATAAAATTAAGATAATTCCATTTAAATAAATAGAGAAAATCATGGATTTTTCCTAGATTATTCATCTATACTTAAAGAAGATGATTAGCTTACGTAAGGTTTCTTTATCCATAACTTTTGACCAGGATATCAAGTTCTTGAACTTCTAGAAGAGTTATGTGGTGAGTTAGGAACATACTTGATATTCAATATTCCTTACCACTCTAAAGCAGATGGGCATACAAAAGTGGTAAGTCACAACCTAGGAAGTATATTATAGAGTCTAGACAAAACAAGCCAAAGCAATGAGATCTGACTTTGCCACAAACAAGATTTTTCCATAACAAGTTTAGGAAATAGACTCCCCGGTTGAGCCTATTTGAGATTGTTCGAGGAAATAATCCATCTAGTGTGCTTGAGTTGGCACCTATTCCTCGTGTTGTTTCACTGAAGAGATGACATGTTATCTTTGTAAGGTGCATGATCAAGTTAAACAAACAATTTTCAAGCAGATAGCCATCACAAGATGGTCACTTTTGAGGTTGGTGACTTGGTATAGGCTCTGCTTACTCATTATAGGTTTCATGTGGAGTGCAAGTTGCTTTGGGCGAGAAAGATTCATCCTTTTAAAGGTATTACAAGAGATCAATAAAAAGGCCTATCGGTTTCATCTTCCTATTGATATGAAGAGGCCAAGCTTAAGCTCATTATTTAAGTGAGAGTTTACCTTTTTCTTATTTAAGTGATAAAGCAAAGAGATGGCAATAACTTTTGACATACACTTCTCCTTCCAATATTAATTTCAATTGAATGACACAAAGTTGCAAGTATCTATCAATTTGACAGTCTTCGGTAATAATACTTATTCGATCAATTTGTGTTCAAGAGTCAATATCAACATGAAGATTTTCAGAATTAATGGTATACTTGAATTTTTATATTTTACGAATCTAACTGCGTATTGAAAGTGAACGTAGAATGGAAATTGGAAAAGGCAAAGTGTTGTGAGCATGGCAGCCTGATGTTCACATAAAGTCAGCAGAGCAACTCAGACGCGAAATTGAAATTATCCGTAGTTTGCTTCCAATCTTCCCTCTCTTACTTTGCATTGTTGAATTCCCTCGCACTAAATCCCAAGCCCTTGCCCCTTTTACATGTATCGCTATCATAGTTAATGCTAACGCAGGCCATAGTCAGCTTGCAACAGATAAAAATCAACAGTTGCTTCTAAAAATTTGGTGGGAAGCCAACAATCAGCCAGAAGAACGCTCTCCAACTTACGCACAAACACCGAATGCAGTGAGTCTTAATTATACGTGGAGCTCAAATTTGAAGTTCTTATTTACTATTGACAAAAATAATAGCTTTACATTAAGTTTAATTTCTCCAAGAATTTCTCCATGTTCCTGCACAACACAAAACTCCCTAACATTTAGAAATAAAACACACAACCTTTAATGAAATAAATAGAAATAAAATCTTATGATTGTATTGGCAATTGGCCTAAAAGGCATAGCAAAGGGATTGACAGGCATCACTACTTGGGCATCTGTTTAGTTTGACACGCTGCTGACATGACACGTAAGCGCCTGGTAATCTCTGTGAATGATGGACGGGCCAAGGGATCAGGTGCCCAACACTGCTCCATTAGCAATCTCCATTCAGAGTCACAAAAGCTCGGTACAGGTGGTCTCAAAGTGTTATTAACTATGCCTCCTGCAAGGAGAGGGTACACAGCAAAACAGCAAAGAGACATGAGAATAACAAAGCAATTCCACTATCAATAAAAAGTTGAGCGACGCATTTATCGGCAAACGAAAATTTATAGAAGAGGTTATAACCCTCAAACCAATATTCCTAAACTCTTACAAAATCTAAAAATACAGAAAACATTGGATAAAGAACATGGAAGGCCCAAACTTCAGCACCTGTGGAACATATTATCACGCTGTGTGCAGTGGAGCATCAAAAGTGTAATACTCTGTGATGTAACAAGAATGTTTCATACATACCTATGATTGCTCCGTAATGCATATTGGCATAAGGCTCCTCACCAGTGAGAATCTCCCATAAGACAATGCCAAAAGAGAACACATCAACCTGCCAATACGTGAAGAAGCTACAAGCATTAATTGCATAATTACTGTTGTGAATTGACCAGGACAAACAATATGCCGAAACTCATGTAACAAAGTCCCATGTCCTTTTAGAAGCGTCTTGATAACTTGCCTTGTTTGAAAGGGAAAAAAATCATGGTAAACAAAATCTGACAGGGATGTAAATATGCACTTCAGGCAACATGGATGAAATTTGTTACTTGCCTTTTCAGAAACCTTACTGCTGCTACCATTCAGGAGTTCTGGAGCCATCCATGGAAGAGTTCCCCTTACACCACCAGTAACCAAGGTATTCCTTTTGATTTTTGACAAACCAAAATCACCTACCTGCAAAAACAGAAGCATTCATGTTAAACATTAGATTCGCTTGACCACCTTGCTGCTTGCTAAGTAAATAAGATTTCAGAAATCAGGCTGTTGGATAAGAAACATGCATCATAAATGGAACCTACTCAAACAGCAACAGTATCACAGTTACCTTGCAAATAGGTCGTAAAGGATCTTTCAGGTTGACAAGCAAGTTGTCACATTTCAAATCAAAATGCACAATGTTCTTTGAATGCAAATATTCCATTCCAAAAGCTGCATCCATTGCAATAATGAGACGCTTACGATGATCAAGATGCCTAGACATTCATGAAGGTTAGATTAAACAACAACAATGCTAACAGAGAGTGAAACAAAAACAGTACAAGATCCACAAACACATATAGAGATCTTACCTGTCCTTGCTAAGTAAAACATGTCTAAGAGAGCCATTTACCATGAACTCTGCCACAGTGGCAAGTGTTCCTCCTGGCCCATCCTGAACTACTCCATAAAATGCAACTACATTGGGGTGGTGAAGCTTTGAGAGAATTTCAGCTTCACGCCAGAACTCCACGGTCTGAAAAAAATATAAGTACTGCTTATTGATCCAGAATGAGACAAGTATGGAACAGATCCCTATTCTTCTTGATATTCTGGCAGATAGTTTACCATGCTGATCAACTTGCACATAATTGTGTAAAACTCCACTCATGAAAACCACACCCACTCTGTTCACTCATGTACAAAAGAACCTACCCTTTACCAGGCAGTATGAAAGAAAATTCCCGTTTCTTTCATCTAACTGAAGGTCACTGAAACACTGAGTAGCAGCTACATCAAGCTAAAAGTTAAGATATTCTAAGTATCTGAGATGGATCGCATTCCAGCCTTCTAATCCAAATTTGATCTTGGACACAAAAAATAAGGTTTAACAACTGCCTTGTTATTTCCTTACTTACAAGTCAACCATTTACATGCTTAATTGTTCATAACAAAGAGTCACTAGAATGAAAGTCAGTTCACCAGTCTTTCTTGTCTTACATCTATTCTTAATCCTAAATAGAATGTAACAATGGAGGGATCCATATGTAATGTTTACAGTGTTTTTTAGATACAAATGACTTTTCTTATAAATGAGGATGTACACAAGGCTACTCTAGTCTAGTCCGGTTTGAAATGATCTTATAAGCTCTTATAATCAAGGAATTGACTTGATTATTAGATTATAGTTTATAAGTTCAAAAACGTTTTGAGAAAAGCAGATGTGCTAATTCTTTGATCCCAGTTAGTCAGAGGGATCTTGAACTAATAAATAGTCCTAGAAACTAAAAAATGAAATATTGAGCAATTTCAATTCAGTCTCATTGATGATCACAAGTAAAACTGCCTTATTTACAAAAGTCAACTATTTTCATGCTTAATTTCAATTAAAATATCAATAGAAAGAACAGAAGCTCACCAATCTTTCTTGTTCCGATGAACGGCCTGTGAAACAGCTCTTTTTTATACGCTTAATTGCAACATCTGTACCTCTCCATTTTCCATGATAAACAGTACCAAAAGTGCCGGACCCCAATTCTTTCAACTCTTCCAGGTCTTCATTTTTTATGATCTGTGATGACAAAAAAATTATACAACTAAAAGAAATCCTCAATGACAGCTCCAATAACAATGAAGGTAGGGAGTCTTAAAAAAAATAAAAATAAAAAACATCCAATATAATGCATGACTAACAGCAAGTCACTAGATATCTCATTATGCATCTATGTGCAAAAAAGTGAATGAAACAGCAGGAATTCGAGTCCACTAGGTCATTCAAAAAGGATGTCTGGATAAGCCAAAGTGATTCCGTATGAGCATGAGACGTCATATTGTTTCATATATTTTTTTATTCATAATTTACACTACGTTGGGACTTCCTGAAATGAGCTTGCAAATGCAGAGCATCACTGTGGAACAGAAAACCAAAATTCTCTAGTCAAACATTGCCAGTGTTAAGGTTGCATGTTACTATATCCACTACAGTGAAGAAAGCAATGTTAGGAGGGAAACACAACCCATGTTACTTCACATTTGCCACCCCAGAAACAACACCTCCAGTTGGTTGAACTGTCAACCATGGGTTCCACCCTCATGGAGGAGAGTGGGTGGTGTAAAACAGTCCATTTCTCCTTTTCATTTCTTATTGTTTCTGCAAAAGACAACAGAGCAGATTCTAGATACTAGTTTTGCATTTCCCCCTCCTGGAGGGCAGTAGATGGTGCAAAACAGTCCATTTCTCACTTACAATACTTATTTTCTCCTTTTCATTTCTCGTGGTTCCTGCAGAAGACATCAGAGCAGATTCTCGATACAAGTTTTGCATTTTCCAGTCCAATAATGCTTTATAAATACTCTTCTGTTCAACTAGAATAGTACCTTGGCTAAAATATTGAGATTTTCACATATGAGAATTTCCAAGCAATAATCTAATAAAATGCAAAATGAGACTGCAACCAACAAAATTTTCAGCTTCTGCCACATGGCACAGCCATAGTTTAAGGAAAAATGAAAGAAATTACCTGCAAGGTGCTAATGTCAAACTCTCCTGAGGAAAGGTCAACAAGATGTGCACCAGTGTTTCGAATGTCCAACTTCCCACCCTGACAGCATTAAGAAAATCAGAATGTCTGATGAAATGATAGCAAGAAGGTAAAGACACCTGGATTATCAAACAGATGGAAAAAAAAAAGAAGAAGAAAAAACTCATCAAAGTACCTCATACTCTGATTCTGGTATTCTAGCATTCACCCCATCCAATTGCACACTCTCAGTTTCCTTCAGCTCAAAATGACCATAATCTGCATGGGAATCCACAGTGTTCAGCCCAACAACACCAGATGTCTCTTGTTGAACATCTTCCTCAATGTGAGGCAGGGCAACTCCATCAGACTTTAAAGGTGGATAACTATAATCAATGAGCGTCCCTCCTTCATCATTTGTAAGGGAGGATGAGTAACCCAGATGGTCTTGGTCTATAAGGGAAACATCTTTCCTAACAAACTGATCTTGCAAGTTCCGAAAGTAAGACCAGTGTTTCGGATCATGATTCTCCATGTTCAAGCTCAAGCCTGCTCCATCAACAATTGGACTGACCACATTCTCATGGATTTTGACTTGTGAGAAAATATCAGAGAGAATATCAGGACGAAACCGGTCATTTATATCGATTCGTATGTCTTTCTTCTCAGGAGTGACAGCAGCAATGCTGGGATCCCCCTCAGATAAAGCTCTAACTGGGCTCTCTGCCCATGCCGAAGGCTGCACATTCACCTTAGTGTTGTTCCCATTATTATTGTCAGAAAGAGTTTCAGTTCTTTCAAACTCTGGAGGACCCAAAGCAGGATCTTCTGGGTGATTACTGGAAGTTCCCTGACTTGCTGTTGGATGTGTCAACCCAACTGTTTTGCCTTTAACCTGGAAACCTTCATAATCATCCACTGGATTAAAAGCAACACGTCTTGATTCAGATTTCTGCACATTTGACCCAAGACCTTGAGCAATGCTGGGATTCAACGTACTGATGTTATCAGCAAATTCTTTGTGCTTCTCAAACTGTGCAAGTCCATCTTCAACGGTCTGAGGCTTTGCATAACACAATTTTGCAGATGAGTGGGACTGGTCAGTCTGGGAAGCCACATTTCCTTCATGCAACTTATCAATTGATTCTATAACTGGTTGCGAACAACCAGAACGTGCTTGAGCTATTATAATCTGAGGATCAAAGGAATCCTCGGATTTTGACAAGCGATTTAATTCTGCCTGCTCCCTGGGAATTCGCTCGGAATGAAAAACCCGATGTGGAGCCACAGATGGTTCGAGGTAGCTAAAATCTGTTGGATCAGCCTCAGAACCCCCATATCCTGGGGCAAATGGATCACCAGATGAGTGAAAATGGTCATCCCCGTTATTCTTCATCCCTTCGGTCACAATTTCAGTGGACATCGAATTCAGTACAGGTTCATGGGGGCTTTTATTATTTTTCACAAGCAGCAGAGGTGATCCTACTTCTGGTGTTGAATTGGCAGCCAATACTTCTTCTCTAGAAGTATAATTTGGAATGGAACTATCATATGGATGCAAGGAAACAGCATCGTTTTCCACTGCCTGAATTTTAACAGTTTCATTAAGCTTCTGGAGTGAATCATCTCGTTTCATTTTCAATTCCTTTATTCTTGCCTCCTTATCCAGGGTTTGAACTTTCTCAGGTTCATTTATTTTCTGTCCTGAGCTCTCTCTTTTCAGTTTTGCATCCTTTACAGATGCTTCTGTATTTTGCACATGAAAGCCATTGTACAGTTTCTCTTCTGCCAAAACCCCCTGTTGAGTTGGATACATGCGGAAAGGCACTCCCATTAGATTTTCCCCAGCCATTGCATGGATAGGGAGATGTGAGCCAAAACCATACTGAATTGGGACCGACAATGGATTGGTTCCCTTCTCATCCATCTGGGGGAAGCTCTGCATAGGTTGCATGGGGGACACTGGATGCTGGTTGGCATCTCCATGATGCATCTTCTGGCCATGGTAAGGCTGTGAATTAGATTCATGGGCACTAGATGAACTCGTCAGTACTGGTTGATAAGATTGGGTTGTTGAAGGCAGCATATTAACAGCTGAAGATGGAGCATTACTTCCAGTTAATTCAGCTGCAACTCCACTGCTGCCCCTCTCAACATTAAGACTGAGTAACTCATCCAAATTGTTCCCTGATGTGCTTACCAGATTAATTGAATTCTTCCTTGAACCCAAGTCCATACCATTTACAGCAACAACATATTGAATCTCAGAATTGTCACCCTCTCCACTTCCCAGGCCAAATTGGGAGTCCTCCAGATCAGTGCTAGAAAACAAGAACATCCTAGGCTTCTTTGATCCCCCATCTTCTGATACATTGCATTCTTCCATCATGTTCTGAAGATCCTCATCACAGGATACAGAAACCAAAGCATCAAGATCTTCACCAGGAAGTTGATATTTTATAGTGTGAGATTCATTGTAAATTGCCAAAGTTTTCTGCATAAGCTCCTGCCAGGAAATATTCTTGCTTATCCGGATAATGCGTGTTTCACCCCCAACATATCTCAGCTTTCCATCACTCGGACGAGGCAAAATTGTACCACTGAAGCTGCAGAGAAACTTCACCTTTGATGATGAACTATCAGAGGCTCCTGAAGATGTATAACCATGAATTCCTCGACTACTGTCATTTCTTGATGAGGTTTGTGGTACCGGTCGGACAGGATCATAATAACTTTGGTCTTCGTGCACAGATGATCCCTTCTGGTCTAACTCCTGGTTCCGGGCTTTTTCTACTGTGCTTGTCATAGAGATGTCAGGCCCACTTTCCGAACCCGTATGAGATATTCCCAAAATGCCCTTTAGATCCATATAGCTAGTTGTGCTATTAGGATCAACGTAAGCATTTGGAAAGAGCTGTTGCCTGGGGTTCACCCTCTCCCGCATAAATTCAAGAGCAAATTCCTCACCAGTCTGAATGGAGTAATTTTGCACAGGTCTAGCTCCAATTGACATGTTGTAGTCAGGAGGTCGCATGTTAGTATTAATATTAGCTGATGGATCATGGAAAAACCTTTGGTTTACAGACCCCAGCCCTTCATTTCTAGCATCCATGTTATTATATCGAACTTGTTCATAGTTTTTCTGCTGCTGATCTGTCATGCCTTTTCCCAGATTCCTGTCCATTTGGGTCAATTGCACCAGTAAGGCAAGAAAATATTGCCATATCAGTACAGAATCACTTGTATGGGCAACCACAAACTTTGTTTTCTCTTTGACATCCTTGCAGAATAAAACCTGAAATGGGAAATAAGCTCTTGCTAATAAGAATTACTTGGTTAATTAGAAAGCAAAATGCCTAGCAAAAGCAATCTTTAGGAAAAGAAAATATTTGGAGCAACAAGACAAAAAATTTCAATCATCTTAAACAGAAACAAACACATGATCAAGAGCTTGTTTAGTATCAAATTTCAGTAAGTTTTACAGGAAAGCTCCCCAGTGATGGCAGAGTTGCACAAAGTAACATGAAATAGATAGATCTACTCACTTAAATAAAAGAAATAAAAGGCATTTATTTACACAAAAAGAATACAAATATGCATGCCTTAGGACAAAGATTGATCTGCTTTAAGAAAAATCCTGTGGTGTTTGAAGGTCAATAAGATTAGCAGGTGCTGCATTTCCATGTCTTTAGCAAAGCGGACTTAATCAAAGATCCATCAAATAGAAAGGTACCAGTTACATTCAAAAATCAAAGATGCTTCCACTAAATTACTACGTCTCATTGTACTATGAATCAATCAAATGTTAAAAACACCAGACTTAGACAACTCATTACATAATAATCACAAAAAGAAAATGCTTAATTCTAAAATTCCAGATGGGCAAAGATACAATCTTTACACGGGAAAAAAAGAGAGGTTGAAAGACAAAAATCATACTTAAACAACTAAGTTAATTAAATGACTGGACGGTTGCTTTTGAAATTAGGACTATCACAATAATAAACAGCAAACCCTAAAAAAAAAACTAGAAAATTGAAATCAAGCTCAAAGAAGTAAACTTTAGACTCTTAAGAACCCTAAATTCAATACAAAAAAAAAAAACCACATGGAATCCTCACTCAAAAGCCCGAAACTCACACTGATTACACCTCAACTCACCAGAAGAAAAAACAAAAAAAGAGGAAGGGAACATAATTATAAACTAATCACGACCACAGCTTAACCAAATGAAAAAGATTGAAACTTGGAAGCAATAAAAAAGAGAGTGGATGAGGAGCGAAGAAATAAGAAGTACCAGGAAATAGAAGCAATGACCGTACAAGCTGAGGCAGCAGCCAGAGTCAGAGCTCTCTTGCTCTCTCTCTCTCTCTCTCGATTTTATAGCATGTTCTATTTATTTTATTATTATTACTATCAATTGTTTATGTGCGTGTAGATGGTGCTAGATCTATAAATTTCGTTGGCTTTTCATCTTAAAATAAAAAAAAGTCGGTATTTGCGAAGAGTTTAATGAAACCCACGCGTGCGTGTCGACTACGTTCTTCACCACGGAGTCATGTTTTGCCTGGTTGTGTAGGCCCCACTTAATAGTTAGATTAGCAGGTGGTTGTCGCTTTGGATTTGGATGTGAGAATTCCAGGAACACCCTTTTCTTCTTTTTCCTTTTTAAAAAAAAAACAAATAACAGTATTTTATTTTATTTCATTTGTTTTTTTCATCCCTTTCTTTCTGGGAAAACGAAAATGACAAGGGACCATCAACAGGCGAAAAGTATCCGATTTCTTCGCGATGAAAATTAAATTATTTTTTACTTAAAAACATATTATTTTTTTAGATGATTTAAAAATATAAAAATATAAGATAAAAAATTCAAAAAAAAAAATAAAAGCATTTTTTACACCATAAAAACAAGGAAACTCGTAAAATTGGGAGTGGAGGATGAATCCTCTACTTGTAATTGATTAGCATGCATCGACCGGCGTATTTATGAGAAAGAAAATTTAATGCTAGTATTGATTACGCTTTGTAAGATAATATTCATGCCATCAAAAGTTGGTATCTGTTAAGCTTCCGATACATTAATATATAATGGTTATCATCCCTTTTACATGTTTATTTAGACATGTATACTTGTCTAGTTATGATGGCATTACATTACAAGATACGAGAATCGTTTTAAACATTAAAAAAAAAAATCAAAGTCAATTTATTATTAAACTTGAAAATATTTTTTTAGGATTTTTTTCATTAATGTAAATTTTTTTAGTAATATATTTCTTGTTTGTCTTAAAAAATAGAATTTTTAACTAAAATTATTGTTTTTGTTTTAAAAATATATTTTACAATTGTTAAATCATGTTAATAAAAAATTACAAAACTAGCATGTTGATATTCTATATGTTATTGAAACTTAAAAAATCCTGCATTTAATAAAATTATTTTTAAATCTATTTAAGAATTCTAAATGTGATAATAATAATAACAATAATTGTTGTTGTTGTTACATCATGTATATAATAATTAAAGAGATTATTAAAGTTTAAATAAAGAATTATAATAATATTTAAAAATTATGATAAAATTAAAAAATAAATGAATCAAGTGAATTTCTTTAAGGTAAAAAAAAAAGAAAAAATCAGGTCTAGTATCTGGCCTTCTTGTAAAAGGCTAGGAGCGAGCGGGTCTAAAGAGGAAACCTGCAAGCCAGCCCGGCTTTAATATTTTTTGTATTTGTTAAAAAATAAAATATAAATAATATATCGTTTGCATTTGTTTATTTTGTTTTTATTGCCTCTCTAGACTCTCAAACCCTCCACGCCTAGGTATATAAACATGCATCAGCCACGATACAAATTCACAGTAAAAAATAATTAAATAAATATATTAATCTAATTTACTATTTATATAAACAGTAAAGCAATGCGAAGAATCCTCGTTCTATCTCAGCGTGCTGGGGTAATTTAATGTACTGATTTAGCGAGAGTATAAGAGTCCCCAAGGGTGTTTTTGTAACAAACTCTTCTTCTTTAAATTCACGGCGAAGATAATAGTCAAATGCAGGCTCCATTACGGCTGAGCATGATTAGTCTCAATAAATTGATTTAACAGGATATGATGCTGGAGAATAAGCAAGTAGCATAAAGACTTCGTGTGTGACATTGTAGCAGGAATTTTGAGGATAAATAGTCTTCCAAGGTATCTGTAGCCAAATCACATCAATGAAACGTCTTAGACTCGTTTAGGAGGGGTGGAACTGTGATTTCATAAAAGAGGGTGCCAAAAATAAATGCTACTTATATGAATCTCAGGACGAGTAAGCTCAAAAGGACCGGGGATATCTCTGCAATTGCAAAATTGAGAAACTAACAGGGGCGTAGATTAGAACAGTAAAAATCATGATGATTTTACTCTTCCTGACATGAATAATTGCCTTGGCAACAGGGTAGAAAGGGCTTTTTATACTGTTTTTTTAATAGAATAGCTAAAATGTTTTTTTTTCAGTTTAAAAAAATAATAAAACAACTACATTGTTATAATTTTAAATTATCTTTAATTAATTTAAGTTTGGTGGTTATGGAATTTAGTATATAAACATATATAAAATATTATTTTTTACAATATTATTCTAATTTCATATTTCAAGAATTAACTTGAATTATTTTTTAATTTCATGTTTTAATACTCAGTTGATTAAAAATTAAATTATTTGAGCTATGTTAAAGTCTATCAAATCAACTGGGTTACATCAAATTATTAAAATAGTTGTGCACTGGATATATTAAAATACAATAAGTTTTTTAAATAGATTTTTTGTCACTAAAGTGCATATAAATAAAAAATCTATATTTACACTGTTTAAAGAACCATGTTACTAACTAAAATTAAAAGTCATAAAAATTAGCCAAAAAAACCTATTGTATAATGAATTTTTAATAAACCATGTCTACGTGAACAAGGAATGAATACTGAAATACCATGATGCTTTAGTTGTTTTCAGAACTAGAATTATAAATCCTCCACTCTCGACATGAACTTTGATGGAGCTTCATTTCTGACATTTCGAATAGCATTATAAAGATATTGACAGGCCAGGCCTGGCTGCACCTTGGAAGATCAATGGTAGAAGTGGTTCGCACATGCTGCCCATAAACAACATGTCAACCCCCTCTCCGGCGCATGTAATGCTCACGCTGAAAGGAAAGAAAGGGGATCCTTTGTAGATGTTTCGACCAAGCCTAAACACCTAGAAACTGGTCCACAAGACTAGGTCTCTTCTTTCCAGCTTCCCACCCATTCTCTCCCACCTTTTCCCAGCAAGTGAATTGTCTGATACGTCACTTTTTTTTAGGATTTAAAACCCGACGTGGTGCACCGTTTATGCCCATGAAATTTTTATATGTTTAACTGACAAATTCTTCGTAAATACACGTTTTTATTCAGGCTTGACACCGTATTTTCAGCAAAGGGCACCATATGTTTTGCAAAACAACCGCCTCCTCCCTCACTAGTGGTTGCTTTTTATCAAGATATTGTTAACAATTTCCGATCTTTCCACCAATAATAATGTCAAACACTTCAACTAACACAACCATCTAGGTGGTGGTCAAGTGGTAAGGACTTGGGATCAAGGGGTTTGCTCCATCTGTGGTCTCAGGTTCGAGTCCTTGGTTGCTCATATGATGGCCACTGGAGGCTTACATGGTCGTTAACTTCAGGGCCCGTGAGATTAGTCGTGGTGTGCGAAAGCTGGCCCGGACACCCACGTTAATTAAAAAAAAAAAAACACTTCAACTAACAATGTATACCGTAACTCGAATTTGAGATTTACTGTGTAAATTTCAAGTTCTTTATTATTATACTAAATCTTTTAAAAATTCAACATCACGAGATGTATCAATGTATAATGTAATTAATATATATAAATATCAGAGGTTATAAAATAAATAGAACAAGTTCTTAGATTCATCGATTCAGATACAATGCACACGTTTTTTGGGCTCTTCATGCTATTTCTCTTGGGCATCAGCTTTTCCTTTTCGTTTGCTAATTTAAATATAAAAGAATTTCTTGTTCCACGAAGAACTTGTTGTTTAGAAACAATGAAGCACAAGCAGAAAGCCCGCGTCAAGTTTTTTTTTTACGATTTTACCGGCAAACTCGTTTAAAGAAGGAAAATAGAAAATAACACAGGTTAATCTGCGTTTAACTATAACAAAAGAGGCGGATTTCACTCTTTTTTTTTTCACTTTTATTCATGCCAATTGTCATAGCAATACAATTTAATCATGACAGCACGGATTTTAAATCTTAATCCTAGCTAGATGTACATGAACCCTATTGATTATTCTCAGCATTTCTTGGTCGTTGTGATTGTTGAACCAGTGTTATTAGCTTCCCGAGTTCTATAGAATCGAGGAAGCGAGCAAGAGAATTTGATGGGAGGTTATCCAATAGCTACCAATCTCTCATAAACCAACCGCAGTGGCACTCGATAGAATAGAAACTCTTGAATCTAGATGGCGTGTTACATGTTGGCTAAGTGTTAAAAATATGTTTTTAGTATTGTATATATTTTTTAATTACAAATTTATTAAAATAATATTTTTACGAGTGAGTTAAACTACAAAAATAAATACACCTTAACGGGAAAGTATGCTTGTAGATTTTATGTGACATTACATATTAGCTTCATGATCTCCCATGATAATCAATGAGGTGTTACCTGCTAAAAGAAAAGGAGGAGCAAGTACATTACCAGATTCACAAAAAATAGATTCTTTCCACGCACCATTATAGCAATAGTGTACTGATCTCAAGATAAATTTTCCAAACTGAAAACTGCTAATGAGTCGCAAAGAATATCAGTTTAATAATCATATCAAAGTTTTAATAATCATAAATTTAAATTTTATTATTTTTATTTATTTAATAAAAATTAAATACAAGTTAATATAAGCTGTGCAAGTTTTGAGTTGAAAAAATTTTATTTTAAAAAATATATTAAAAAATAATATAAATTATATTTTATATTCTCATCTAACCCTTTAAATTTTTAGATGAGACAGAAAAAATCTAATAAAATCCTGTTCCATGGATATACAACATCCAATGCATAGACGTGGCAAATTAATGATTCAATTACAATTACCACACAAGAATATAGTCATGTCATGTTCCCACTGGGAGAAATCACGTGCACTGCACAACTGTAGTAAAAACATGCACTTCTCCATTTACCATCACATATTTTGATTGCTATAGCCATGGTTTAAACAAGCAAACATTGTAACAGGAACAATACCACTAGAGGATGTCTAAAAGCAGGTAAAAAAAAACTAGATGCGCAGATGGTCGGATCGGACATCTGACCAGAACCGTTCCCTACAAAATCATGTTACTGTAGGATTAGTTGCCTCATGCCCGTGAATCATTGTGCAAAAAGCAACGAATATCTGTGTCTCTCCATTTACTCGCTCGCTCTCTGCATTTTCTTTCCATTAAACGTAATGCAATCTACGAAAGAGTAGTAGTGTGTAGAAACACGCACAAGATCAAATGAGGAGAAAAAGGAAAAGAAAGGAAAGACAAATTTTGGGAACATGAACCCGGGTGGTGAGACGTGGCAATATATAAGAGGGTAGGTGCAATTTGACGGGCTTTGGCTAGCGCTCTCTCTCTCTCTCATGCGCTGCCATGTCAGAGTGTAACCCCGTCCTATGACCCCGGCGAAACCGTATCATTCTCTCTAAAAAGATTAAAAACCTCTCTCTCTAAATGTATTGATTGTGTGTGTGTGTTTATATATGAGAGGTGGTGGGGGCATTTTTTTATTTTAGTGTTGATGTTATTATTGTTGGAGTATCGTGTCTTTGCCNCCCCCCCCCCCCCCCCAACCCCCGTCTCTCTCTTTCTCGCATCTCTTATATCTTTCTCTCCGTAACTTCCAAGCCCTAATCCCTATCTATTTCTATAGCATGTATCTTGCTCAACCTGTCAATTTCTGAGGATTCTAGACAGTAAAGATTGGTTTTTGATCCACAAGAAAGATTGGTGAGCTTGTTTTCTTGTTTGGGTACTACTTATTTCTTTGATTGAAGTTGGTTTTTGGGTTAATTCTATGTGTTTTTTTGTTATTATGTAGCTTGAGCTAATTTCCTAGCAGTTTTGATGCGTGTATTGCTTGATTTTGGAGTTCTTGTGCTTGTTATATTGATTGGTGCTGAATTTTTTGGTGATATGGAGTTATTGGGTACATGGGTTTTGAAAAGAATGTGGTTTCGTCAAATAGTTAATGAAATGGGGTTCTGGGTTTTGAGCGAGTGAATGCATGTGCTTGGTTAACTTCATCATGCTCGGACTCTTCAATTTTGGCACTCCTTTTGGTCTTTTGTTTGACATTTCATGTTTTGATTGTTGAAGTTCAAATAATTAGTTGGTTTCATTACGGAGCTTATGGTGGCTTGATTCGGCTGTGTTCTTCTAGTGCAGAAGTTGGCTTTTGGTTTCTGTATTGCTTGCAGGTGTTTGTTGATGTCGATTCCATTCGGGCATTAAAAAATGGAGCAAATGTCTGTCCTTCTTCTATTAGGTGAACTTATAGTTGGTTGGTGATTAGTCAAGTCATTGGTTTTGGTTGATTGGGCTTTGATTCTGGTGGTGGGTTGATGTTGCAACACTTACCTATGGATCATTTCGGCAATTTGACCTTTGTACTTTACTGAA
This sequence comes from Populus ilicifolia, assembly GCA_015708895.1. Classification (NCBI taxonomy): domain Eukaryota; kingdom Viridiplantae; phylum Streptophyta; class Magnoliopsida; order Malpighiales; family Salicaceae; genus Populus; species Populus ilicifolia. Next base: position 148,100 of record SRLM01000243.1, on the reverse strand, counting down.
AGTAAAGTACATGGTTACACTATAGTGTGAAATGCTGATTTTCAATTTTCAATTGCGTGACTTGATTCTGCTAGTTTAGTGAGAAGATGCAACCCTTGCTATTTTTACCTTGTTTAGGACTTAAATTTTTGATGGTCTGGTATTATATCCTGTCCTATTTGTGCAGAGTTTTAGCTTTCTCAGAGAGAAATTAATAACCTAAGCTCTTTGATGTAGCAGACATGTATAAATACAGTGATTGGCCAATTTGAATTCAAAACCTTCCATAGTGCTTATTGCTTGTGCTTCTTTCATTGGATATATCATGTAATTTTAACTCTTTTTTTTCCTTCTGTGAGGATTTGACAATATGTCACCACTGTGGTTCATTCTAATTTGTTATTCAATGTTGCTATTTTCTTATTGGAGCTCCTTTAAAATGTTTAACAGGATGCTGAGGGTTTGTAGTGGCTTAGATTTCTCTTTTGGAGCTTTGATGCAACTTCCTCACTGATGCATGGCATGCTTTGTGGGCATGCCTGTGGTAAATGTAAAATACAAGATTGAAAGATGAAGGATAACAGTTCAACAAGTAGTAAAATGATTAGCAGAAACTGGGTCTTGAAGCGAAAACGAAAAAAGATTCTGTATGGACGAGTTGTTTCTACTGGTAAAGAAGATAACTTGGAATCTCCAAGGAATACATCTGCTGCTAATCGCCGGCCAAAGAGTGAACAAAGTTCTGATCTATCTTCATCCAAGAAGAAAGGAAATGATGGGGTGAGTTATCCTTTTGTTCTGTTTAGCTTTCTGTTAGATAGATGTTTCTTGAGCTCAGAAGTATATTATAAATTCTTGGTAGAGATAGTTTGTGAACGCATTTTGCTCTGATTTTTAATTGAACAGGCAGTTTACGTCTCATCTTTTTGAACTATAAAACCTTTTATGTGAGCAATAAATTATGGAGCTCATTTTAATTGTATCATTTTTGTCACATGTTTTGGGTTTCTTCTTCTATGCCCAGTTGCATGGCTGTTTATGTTCAACATATGGATCCAATTTTTCTTACAAAATCATTCATGTGGGTTTGAAGTCCTATATGTTAGGAACCAAATTCCCTTTATGAGACAGGCTTTCTTCCATTCAAATTTTGATGCAACTCCGAGCATTCTTTTGAGTTACTTCTTTCTTTTCTTTGAGAATTGCAAATACTATTTCATCACGGGTTGAAATTACATATATATTACTGACATGGGATTTTGAAAAAGAAAACAACACTTAAACATATATCTAAACTGAAAAAAAGACATCTTGGATGTCCCTATCGGGGTTAAATTTGGTTGTAGAGTATGTGCTGTGAAAAACCAAGATCCTCTCAAAATGCTCTTTTCAAATCATGACAGGAAGACCCCCTTGGTGTGAAAAATATTTACATGATACATCACGAATTCTTTCCATTAAAATTTAATTTTAAGTTTTTAAATGAAAGAAGTTTCAGGTTACATCCCCCCACACTCACCCCATCTATTCCAATAAAATTAAGAAAACGGGTAGTAAGTAATTAGAAAAAGCAACCTTTCCTAGCATAATCTTTTCTCCAATTGAACATAGTTGCTGTCTTTGAGCAGAATAGTGACCCAAGGATCCTCTTTTCAGTTGCCTCTAGCCTTTCTTGAACTTATAAATTTTACCAACTTGGGGGCCTTTCAAACTTGAATATGATGCAAGGTTCCCATCTGGTTGTTTAGTGAGTAACTTTGACCATGGATAATATGCGAGAACAATGTGGCAAGTTTTTTTGATCTCTTTATATGGAAGAGGCGTGTAGCTGGTGTTCACAATCTCTCTCTTTTTTTTTATATTCTCAATAATACCATTAGGATTCAAAATCTGGAGTTGAAATCACATGCCAAGAAAGTTCATTTATGTTGTTCCTAATGTTAACACCTTATTTCAGTGGTTAATCCTTGTAGTTTCAGCAAGCTACTTATCTTTATTGCTATTTGGAGTCGAGTGTCTTGGCTATATGTTAGCATTCACTAACACCTTGTTGCCTTTTATTCAACTTTGCCTTTCAGTATTACTATGAATGTGTAATCTGTGATCTTGGTGGCAACTTGTTGTGTTGTGATAGCTGTCCTCGGGTGTACCATCTACAGTGCCTTGATCCACCTCTTAAGGTATTTTAAATTGTATTGAAGCTGCATGCTGATATTTTCTTTTTGTTCTTTTTTCTTTCTGCCTTATTTGTTGATATCAATGATTCCTTTTTTTTTTTTTAATTTTTTGTTATTTGTGTTCTGAAGCGCATTCCAATGGGGAAATGGCAATGCCCAAAGTGCTCTCAAAAAAGTGACCCGCTGAAGTCCATTAGCCCACTGGGTTCCATTTCAAAACGTGCAAGAACAAAAATAATCACTACAAATTCTAGAACTGGATTTAAGTCATCTGGAACTGACAAAGTATCTGCGCTTTTCGGAAGCTCCATTGTCTCCAAGCGAAGGTCTTCCAGCAAAGGGAAATCGACTCTAACAGTTGAATCCAAATCCATTGAAAAGGAACCAGATTTGTCCTCAGATGTATTATGTAGCACCAAGTCATGTGATCCATCTGCTGTTAGTTCTGTAGATGGTACTTCATTGCATGTGAATATTGATGATGAAAAGAAACGTGATGTATCTCCAAAAGAGTCACCAGCAGGGAAGAAAACAATTTCCCTTGCTGATGAACTTTTGTCTCATTCTAAACTTACTGAATCCAAGCCAAATAATGAAGGTTCTGGTGAGAAGCATGTCTTGGCCTGTGATAATGGATCTCCAAGAAAGAAAATTGTTCTTGCAATTGGTGCAGCCTCTGAGAACAGGAAAAGAAAGCTTGAAGGCCATAGCATGGACAGTGTTAAGAAGCCCAGGACCAACAAGGGAAAGCGTACCGCGATAAAATATAGATCCAAAGCCAATAATGCAAGTTCTGGAACTAGTAAATTGAACCAGAAACGGAAAACCATTAATCATGAAGTTTCGTTACTTTTGCCAACAGAAGATGTTGAAGTCAAGAACATAGAATTGCAGAAAAAGGACGAGGTATCTTTATTCTATTATGATTTTTCATTTTCCCGTGGTAGATTATGTGGATATTTCATCTTCCAAGGAGATACTCTCGATATTTCTCCTCAAGCATACAATATTATGGTAGATAGTACCAATAATGATTGGTAACTATTACTATGCTCCAGTACCTTAAGCTATTTTGTGCTTGCCCCGTGTTATTGGTTCCTGCTACTCTAAACTCTTCTTTGGTTCTTAGCACTGTGACAATATACAACTTCCATCTGTCTAGGTTTGCAGTGTTTTGTGCTGATGTTATGTGCAAGCTGGTGCTATAGTTTGTTGTGGAGTTCCTACTGGCACCATCTACTGTGAGCAGATTATTTCTCTCCATCATCATGTGCATAGGCAACAATTACTGTCTGCCTATCTAGGATGCTTAGGCTTCACACTAGCAAAACCGATAAACCATGCAATCTGCCCAACCAGATACCCCTTACACACTCAAGTTCAATATCTTACAATCATTGCCATCTTCTTCATGTCATTACTGTTTCTCATGTCATTCTCAGTACTGTTTCTCTTGGCATTGTCACCTGTTACTGTTCCTGTGCATATCTTTGGTGTTATGATTATTATGATTAAAAATATTCGTTTCATCAGAAGAATCCTGTGGAAGTTGCACAACCATTAGAAGAGTCGTATAAAGCAGAGGTCCATGTGGATGAAACCCAGAAATGTGATGATATTGTCATGACTGAACTTCAGCAGGTGAATCAGCTATTTTCAGAAAATTTGTAGGCTATTAATATCTTAGACCTAAAATGCTTTCTGCTTGAAATATTTGAATTTATACAATAGAATATATCCACATTACAGGTTGATCGGGTATTGGGGTGTCGGATTGAAGGTGAAAATGCAAGCTTGTCATGCTGTACATCTCTGATTTCAAAAAATGACCGGCCTTCTGATGAATTGCTTATATCAGAGACTGAAAATGGACACTTGGAGGAAAAAGCCGCTGGTGACATGTATTCAGATCTTGGGGTTGCTGAAAATCATGTTGAGGGTCATCCTGGTGTTATTGAAAGTTCTGAGAAGGATCAAAGTGTGAAGAATGACATTAGAGTGGATACAATACGTGTATACAGAAGATCTGCTAGCAAAGACTATAAGGGAGGGAACAGCAAGGATTTACTGGGGAAAGAAGGAAAAGATTCAGGTTCTGGAGGCATTAGTGGTAAGGATCAAGATGAATCTGCAGTAACAACAGAAGTAACAGTGAAAAGAAATGAAAATCCAGTGATTGAAGAAACTACTGATTTTTGTCTGAAAAAGTCAGATGCAGATCAAATTTCTGAAGTTTGTGAAATGCATGTCTCTCCTGAAACCAAGGACACAAAAGAGGAAGATACGAAAATCAAAACTTCCAGCAGTGAAAATAAAGTCCCGGAGCCTGCCGTGGAAGAACTAGCATGTGCTAACAAAGAGACAACATCATATGAATTCCTAGTTAAGTGGGTAGGGAGGTCTCATATACATAACAGTTGGATATCAGAATCCCAGCTGAAAGCTCTTGCGAAGAGAAAACTAGAAAATTATAAGGCTAAGTATGGAACAGCTTTGATAAATATCTGCGAGGAAAAGTGGAAGCAGCCCCAGCGAGTAATTGCTCTCCGTGCTTCTGAGGATGGCAGCCGTGAAGCTTTTGTAAAATGGACCGGTCTTCCTTATGATGAATGCACTTGGGAAAGTCTGGATGATCCTGTTCTTAAAAAATCAGTTCATCTAATCAATCAGTTCAGTCAGTTTGAGTGCCAGACATTGGAAAAAGATTCTGCGAGGCATGATCTACAAAAAGGGAGGTGTGATGGTCTGCAAAATGAAACTGCTACTCTGATGGAGCAACCGGAGGAACTAAAAGGAGGTTCCTTGTTTCCTCACCAGCTTGAGGCATTGAATTGGTTGCGTAAGTGTTGGCATAAATCCAAAAATGTAATACTTGCTGATGAGATGGGGCTGGGGAAAACAGTATCTGCTTGTGCTTTCCTTTCATCTTTGTATTTTGAGTTCAAAGCTTCTCTCCCGTGCTTGGTCTTGGTTCCACTTTCAACAATGCCTAACTGGTTCTCTGAGTTTGCACTGTGGGCTCCCAACTTAAATGTTGTGGAGTACCATGGGTGTGCAAAAGCAAGGGCCATGATTCGCCTGTATGAATGGCATGCTAGTGATCCCAATGAGATGAACAAGAAAACCACTTCCTACAAATTTAATGTTCTTTTAACCACTTACGAAATGGTTCTTGCAGATTCCACTTATTTGCGTGGAGTTCCTTGGGAAGTTCTTGTGGTTGATGAGGGCCATAGACTTAAGAATTCAGGGAGTAAGCTGTTCAGCTTGCTCAACACGTTCTCTTTCCAACACCGTGTTCTTTTGACTGGTACCCCTCTTCAGAATAACATTGGCGAGATGTATAATTTGCTCAATTTCTTACAGCCAGCATCATTTCCTTCTCTAACTTCCTTTGAGGAGAAATTTAATGATCTCACAACAGCTGAAAAAGTGGAAGAATTGAAGAAACTTGTTGCACCACACATGCTTCGAAGGCTTAAAAAGGATGCTATGCAAAATATCCCCCCCAAGACAGAACGGATGGTTCCTGTTGAGTTGTCTTCTATCCAAGCTGAATATTACCGAGCAATGCTAACGAAGAATTATCAAATGTTACGGAATATTGGGAAAGGAGTTGCACAACAATCAATGCTAAACATTGTGATGCAGCTGAGAAAAATTTGCAATCATCCATATCTCATACCAGGTACCGAGCCTGATTCTGGGTCACTAGAATTTCTTCATGAAATGCGAATAAAAGCTTCAGCCAAGTTGACTTTGCTGCATTCCATGCTCAAGATCTTATACAAGGAAGGTCATAGAGTTCTGATTTTTTCACAAATGACCAAGCTTCTTGATATCCTCGAGGATTATTTGACCATAGAGTTTGGCCCTAAAACATATGAAAGGGTGGATGGTTCTGTATCAGTCTCAGATCGCCAGACAGCAATTGCACGTTTTAACCGAGACAAAAGTCGATTTGTCTTCTTGTTATCAACGCGCTCTTGTGGCCTTGGAATCAATTTAGCAACCGCAGACACTGTCATTATTTATGATTCTGATTTCAACCCACATGCTGATATCCAAGCTATGAATCGAGCACATCGAATTGGGCAATCCAAAAGGCTTCTGGTGTACAGGCTTGTTGTTCGTGCCAGTGTTGAAGAGCGCATCTTGCAACTTGCTAAAAAAAAACTAATGCTTGATCAGCTTTTTGTCAACAAGTCTGGGTCTCAGAAGGAAGTGGAAGATATTCTACGATGGGGAACAGAAGAGCTTTTTAGTGAATCTTCTAGCATGAATGGAAAAGATAATAGTGACAATAATATCAACAAAGATAAAGATGACACAATAGCAGATCTGGAGCAGAAGCAGAGGAAGAGGAGTGGTGGCCTTGGGGATGTGTACCAAGATAAATGTACAGATGGTGGCAACAAGATTGTGTGGGATGAAAATGCTATATCAAAGTTACTTGACCGCTCAAACCTCCAGTCTGCATCAACTGATGCTGCTGAAGGAGATTTTGAGAATGAAATGCTTGGCTCAGTAAAGGTGAGTGTTGTTACTTTATTTTACTGGAATATGTGCTTCTGCTTCATCAGAATCTTTGGTAGAAATACCATTTCCTTGTGCCTTGGTGCATCTCTCAAAACTGCAGTTTATTTAAATTTGAATTTGTTGAGTTAGATGCTCTGGGCTATGTTCTGATGTTACAAATGGTTGAAAATGGTTTTTAGTTTATAGCTGGACTTCACTCACCACCACAATTTCCAGTGATCATCACTGCAATGGGATCGATGAAGTCAACCTATTTGAAATTAACTGGCTGCCTTAATCCTTGTTGCTTGCATGTCAAACTGGATAACCTCTCTTCATGACTGAATGTTGTATTTTTTTTCAATTTTAGGATTTAATTATAGCAGGACTCCATGTAGTGTTGGCATTTGATTCAGTGTAGTTTCTGTTTAATACATTTCATTTTATTGGTGGGTCTTTTACAATTACTTCGTCTAAAAGTTTGGTTGTCCTTGTAGAAACTAGCAATCTTATTTTCCAGACCTTATTTTATAAGTTGCAACTGTTTGTTGCATCTTGACTCAAATATGATGAAATGATATGACCAAGTTATGTGGGAGAGAATGGCCCGCAGGAGTCAGTATTTAGTTCTTTTCTTAGTTTTGCTTGGTTTTATTTAAACTTTCCTTGTTCCTGTTTTTTAAGCCTCCTAAATTTTTCTTCTTTAAAATAGCTATTTGATGAGACTTTCTTTCGGTTTCAAAATGTTTCTGAATATATTCTTTGTATTGTTTTATTGTTGCCTTTTTTGGTTGCAACTTTAATTTTTTTTTCCTTTCCCAGAATGTCATTTGTAATGATTAATTCTACGGAGGAATACCCCAAACAAAATCATGTTTACTGTTGGTTTCAATTAAATAACATCTCTGCATTGTTCTAAGCAGTCCTTGGAATGGAATGATGAAACAACAGAAGAGCAAGGGGGAGCTGAATTACCAGTTGTGGTTGATGATACCTGCGGACAAAATCCTGAAAGGAAAGAGGACAGCGTGGTAAATGTTACTGAAGAAAATGAATGGGACAGGCTTTTGCGTTTAAGGTAAGGAAATTTACCTGTGCTCACGCTGTCTAAATTTTATTCTATAATAAGTGAAAAATGAATAGATTTGGTTGGCAAACGTACTGTTTCACCAAGACTGATCTATGTACCCAGGATTTGATAAAAATGTTATAATTATAAACAAGCTCATTTTATTATTATTTTATCACTCAACTGCTTATCTATCCATGCCATGCGATGAAAATTTTCTGGAACCCATCAGCTTGTTTCTCAATATCTTTGATCAAAAGACTAGCTAAAACTGTTGAATTCAGGTTCTTGATTGGGTTTATTTTAATGAAACAGTATTAAATCAATCAATTTGGTCAATTGGTAGATGGTGGGAAATTCAAATGCCTTTTGTCATCCCTTGGTTAGTTCCCTATTGATCAAGGCTGTGAACTGATTATTTGCTGGTTCTTGATCTTGACTTGTTACTCATTTATAGTTCCAAAGTGAGGGTTCAGTCCAATCTAATATTTTTATGGGTAAATGTACCAGTTGTTAATGTGTGGTGCTGTTATCCTGAACTGATACAGGCTTTGTTATCACATAGCATCTTCTTAAGAATTGAAGCAATTTCACATTTTTTGTGTTTCAGCTGATTTTGCGATACCTTAAGTTGTTTTTGTGACACATTAAGTAGTTGTGTTCTAAGAATTTCTATTTGTACAGTGAACGGATTAGATCTTGTTTGACCTTATTATACTGCCTTTGTTGTAGAACTCCACAATTAAATTAAGGGCACCCATCCAATTTTGAATTCCTTTACATTTAAAAGTGTCTAATAGTAATTTGGCAATTTCTCTCTTTTTATCATAGTTATTTTATTGTTTTTGTTTTTGTTTTAGAAGTGTAATAGAGTCAAGTTTCCTTGGTGGGCCAAATTCCAAGTGTGTTATAATAGAATTTACTTTTTCCAACAGTAGAATTTACCTTATTCTTCTTCAACGGTTTATAGGTGTAGCATTTCAGTGCTGTTTGATTGAAATTTAAATTATTTCTCATTTAATGTGTTCCAGGGATGTATTTTATTTGTTTACATGGTTCGGAGTCTACAAAGAATTGTGATTCTTTTGAAGGAACAAAATTATATGAAAATTTGTCTTAAAGGGTGTTTAGGGTTGTGGTGCACCCGCTTTTCACTAAATTTTGATTTTTTTTCCTTACAACTATTATTTTTATATATTTTTGCAAAAATTATTTTTAAAAAATGAAAAAAATATTATTTTGATGCGCTTTTAAACAAAAAGAACTTTGAAAAGCAGTTGTTACCACACTCACAAACACCCCATTAGTCTTGGTGTTGAGGAGTTTTCTTTTTCTCTTAATTCCTTTTCATCACCTTTCTCACTTCATACCTTCCTCTTGCGTCTCTTAACCAGAAAAACAATAAATGCACTAGAAAAACAATAAATGCAAATTCCCAATTCTGATTTGTCCTCCCAGGATTATACCTCTTTCATTGAACTGCAACATTTGAGCATAATTTCTCTCCAATATGTTAATACTTGTTTCTTCTTTCTCCCCCTTCCATATCAACCACTTGCATAATTCAAATAATTCACAATATAACATTACAATTCCTCACATATTCTGTTTGGTGAAACTTATTTCACTGGAATGCTTATTTAAGTTTTATGTATTGCTGGGTTTTAGATGGGAGAAGTATCAAAACGAGGAGGAAGCTGCTCTTGGTCGAGGGAAACGCTTGAGGAAAGCTGTCTCATACAGGGAAGCTTATGCCCCGCATTCAAATGAAACTTTGAATGAGGTACTTTCATTTGCTTCTGAGGTTTATCAAATCAAAGCTGGTCTGTTATGTTGCATCTGAAGATTGGACCAGGATGGTCTTTACATCCCATGGGATTTTTTATTGGGCTACAGGCTGATTTAGCTTTTCCCTTGTCCTTTTCCTTTTTCTTTAGTATTAATACATGTCTGGGTTATTATATCCCTTCTGGATTAGTATTCCAAACTAACCAAATCCCCACTCCCCTCTCAATATTTCATAGGAAGGCATTCATTATAAATCTCCAAAAAATGGAAATGGTCTGAAACTATGGAGATTGGTAGAATGGCTGCTTCTTATTTCTGTGTTTTTAGCTCAAGATTGTCATGCTGGCCTCTTGCAGTGAGAATTGAACCTTGGCTGCCATTTTGGTCTTTGATGTTCACAGCAAGCCCCAGTTCAGTTTCATTTTCTTTGCTCCAGTTTACTCTCTTTGTCTGTCCTTTCAAATGTCTTTCTTTTTTCTTCCTTCTCATCATATTTCTAGTGCATTCAGCTTGAAGCTGCATGGATTGAGATTTTATTTTGCATAAATGTTTTTGTTTTGATAAAAACTAAGTTCATAAATGTTTTTTATTTACTGGACTATTTTTGATTCACTTGCTACTTATCTTTTCAATGCTTCAGTGGATCTCTCAAAAATGTAACCTTTCTTGTTTTCCACCAAGCACAATTCATTTGTTGTCATAGTTATTCTCTTCTTTTACTTTTTGATAATGGTTTTTCATAGTTTCGGTTATCAACTTCAACTTTAAATGCAGAGTGGTGGTGAAGAGGACCAGGAGCCTGAAGCAGAGCCTGAGCGGGAATATACACCAGCTGGAAGAGCTCTAAAGGCAAAATAGTAAGTTAAATTTCTTCCAGGAAACCCAACGTTCTCAACGCAAGAACTAAATAAAAATAGAAATCTAATTGCTGTAATGAAGGATTGGTATGGGGTTGAATTGGACCCTAGGTTAAGATTATTCTGAGATCTTCCGGATCAAAAAATAAAAGATAAAATAAAATCGTCTGACTTCATATTCCTGAAACATGTGGAAAATGTCATGCTACTTGGGCAAACTTGATGGGAAATATGATTTAGACTTGACTATTTGACGTTGTTATTTCAACTTATTTCTTTGAACAGCACTAAGCTTCGTTCTAGACAAAAAGAACGCCTTGCTCAGCGGAATGCAATTGAAGTATTTCATCCTAATGAGGGGCTTCCTGTACGCGAGTTGGTTCTTCATTGCCCTCCCACCAACGAAATAGACAGGGATCAGGCGATGGAGTTTGCTCAACAAGGCAGAGAGAAGTTGTTTGTAATTAACTTGGAGGATGACGAGGTCAGTCAACAAGATGCAATGAGGAGAAATGCTGATGCAACCATAAAGTTGGGCCACCTATCTAATCATAAATTGAGCAGTCATCTGGATCTTTCTATGAACTCTCTTGGACACTCCTCCTCTGACACTATCCTTCCAATTCACCAAAGTCATGGCACAGGCAATAAAAACTTGCTTTCTTCCAACAATCAGTTACCTGTTCTGGGACTCTGTGCTCCCAATGCTAATCAACTGGACTTGTTGCACAAAAGCTCTTCAAGATCGAAGGGTCAACAAAGCAAGCCATTGCCTGGACCAGAGTTTCCATTTAGTCTACCTCCTTGCTCTGAAACTTCAATTGAGATGGATATAAAACATCAGGAGACTACATCAGACAAGCCAAAATTGCTAGATGCATCAGCTGAGATTTTGCAACCGCGTCTTAAAAATAACTTCGCAGATGGTTGGCACTCATTGAGTCCGGTACTCTCTCTCTCTCTCTCTTTGTTCATCAACTTTGTTAACTTCTAAATAGAACTCTATGTATGCATGTGATTGCAATGCTGCGTTTATTTATTGCAATGCCCTATTGTAGTTATTTATTTTATCATTACTTTTGCAGTGTCCACCTGTATCACAAGGGAAGGATTCTGATCACTTGGAAGGTTCCAGTTCTAGTTTTGCTGGTTTCCAGGAAAAGATGTCACTGCCAAACTTTCCTTTTGATGAGAATTTGTTGTCCAGATTTCCACTTCCTTCCAAGAGCATGCCTAGTAACCATGACTTATTACCAAGCTTGTCACTGGGGAGAAGACTTGAAGCTGTTAATGACTCTACTCGAGAACTTCCAGCAATGCCATTGTTGCCCAATTTGAAATTTCCTCCTCAAGATGCAACAAGATATAATCAGTTAGAGAGGGAGGTTCCTCCCACACTGGGTTTGGGTCAGATGCCATCTGCTTTTTCATCATTTCCTGAAAACCACAGAAAGGTGCTTGAGAACATAATGATGAGGACTGGCTCTGGATCAAGTAGCTTGTATAGAAAGAAATCAAAAATAGATGTTTGGTCTGAGGACGAACTTGATTTCCTTTGGGTTGGTGTTCGGAGATATGGAAGGGGTAATTGGGATGCCATTCTTAGAGACCCCAGATTAAAATTCTCGAAGTACAAAACTTCAGAAGATTTAGCAGCTAGGTGGGAGGAGGAACAATTCAAGTTCTTGGATGGGTCTGCCTTTCCATTGCCAAAGATGATGAAGCCAACAAAGTCCTCCAAATCATCCTTGTTCCCAAGCATTCCTGAGGGAATGATGACACGGGCTTTGCATGGAAGCAGATTCGTTACCCCGTCAAAGTTTCAGTCACATCTGACGGACATGAAATTGGGTTTTGGTGATCTGTCTTCTAGCCTACCACATCTTGAGCCGCTGGATCAATTTAGTTTGCAGAATGAGCATTTTGGACCAATTCCAACTTGGAATTCAGATGAGTTGCGGGTAAGTTTTGTTGGAGATTCTTCAGTGGGACCATCACATGTTTCCTCTGAAAAACCATTCCTGCTCAATTCTTTTGGAGCAAGCAACTTGGCAACTCTTGGATTGAATTCCTCAAGCAACTTTGATTTACAGCGAAGAGAAGAGGAATACAATACCATGAAATATGGGAAATCACCTAGCCTTCTAGATAGATCATTACATATATTGCACGATTCCCATAACAATGTGGGAAGTGGTGAATTAAGCAGTTCAGCATTGTTCTTGGACCCAAATAAAGTGTTGAATCCATTCCATTCAAAGGGCAAAGAAGTAGTTGGAAGCAGTTCATCGAACAAGCTGCCTCATTGGCTTCGGGAAGCTGTAAGTGCTCCTCCTGTCAAACCAGCTATTCCTGACCTGCCACCCACTGTATCAGCAATAGCTCAATCAGTTCGTGTGCTATATGGAGAAAATCAGCCAACTATTCCTCCTTTTATTGTACCCGGTCCACCTCCCTCCCAACCAAAGGATCCAAGAAGGATTTTGAGGAAGAAAAAGAAGCGGAGGTCACATATGTTCAGGCAGTTCCCACTAGATATTGGGGGAAGTAGCCAGGATTTTAGAAATAGCATCCATGGCAGTAATGTTGCTTCGACCTCTATCCCACAGGTCCCATCATTAGTTCATGAAACTTCGGGCCCATGGAATGAATCTGACCTTAACCTACCTCATCCCAGTTTACACAAGATGAATTCATTGACTTCATCTGCTTATTTAAACATACAGAAGAAAACTACCATGGGATTGTCCCCCTCCCCTGAAGTTCTTAAATTGGTAGCATCCTGTGTTGCTCCAGGCCCTCATTTATCCTCTGGTTCTGGTGCTACAAACTCGAGCCTCCATGAAAGTAAAGTATCCTTGCCAAAATCTCCTGACCAAGTTGGAATTTCAGATTCACTAGGTGCTTTGGAAGAACCTATGGACACAGAAAGGTCGCCCCCTCAGGTGCAGTGCATTCCAGAGAAGAGAGTGGACCAACCTGATAGTGGCGACTCTAGCAAGACAGAGTCAGATCTTTCTCCGATCAAACAGCCTGATGTAGAGGACATATCTTCTGAGGGAACTCTATCAGATCATCCTGTGAGTGACCAAGAACCATAGTTAAGTATGGGATCGAAATATGGAACATCATTATTCTTTGATGCAGGCTCTCCAGTTAAATGCTCGAATTTTTGTAGGCATGACTCAACAAGCGATGAACTAGCATATATAGGATCATTTAGGACATCTTGTGTAAAGTTATTGCAAGATAAAATGAAATATACAGTGTTCCTTGCTGGTATTGCTGCCTCTGTCAAACGTGCTTCCAAATCCAAGGGTTTTTCCTCCTCGCCCCGTTGAAGAAAAAATCGGGGGGACTGCGACGATGTAAAAGTGATCCATACATTATTTCTCGTTGTTCTTGGCTCATATATCCATCATTTAACATTTAAACATAGTTATCTCCCTTAAACTGTACTAGTTAATACGCCCCCTCAGTAGAGGAGGGTTGTTGTTATTGCTGCGTGATGATTAAAATAAATATTTCCAAGAATTCAAAATATTCCATATTCTAGAGGGAAAATGTGGTTTTTTTAGTAAAAAAATTCCAATTAGTTATGCATTTCTTGTTATTTTTTAAAAGTAACATGTGATATTTTTTAAACAAAAGCTCGAAGTAAATAAAATAAATATCCCTAAGAATCTCAATGGTTTAAATCAAGTAAGAAAAAAAATTATTTAGCTAAAGCTTTCCTTTTTTATTCATTTTTTATATATTAAAAGCATGTTTTTTTAAATAAAAATTTATTATTATCTAAAAAGCAAGTTTTAAGGAAAAAAAATTGTCTTGATAATTTTTTATGTGACTGAATAATAAATAAAAGTATAACTGATTTGAGAAGGCTATATGAAAAATTAACAAAAAAATAAAATAAAAAGAATTATATTTTATTCTCATCAAATATTCATATACAATTTGTTTTTTAAAAAAATTATATATTAAATAAGTTCATATATAATTATCCATATTATCTATAATTGCACTGCAGTTCTATGAATATATCCAATTTTTTCTTGAAAGTATTTTTATAAAAAAATATTTTAATATAATTTTAAATAAAAAATATTTTTATATAAAATATGATTGTTTAGTTAGAAACTTTGAAAACCAAAAACAACTTTGGTCAAATGCGACGGATCTAAGTCTATTCTAACATGAGTAGCATGTGTACTTCCTCTAATTAATTTTGCCTGCCATTAATTGTGGGATTTTGTCTCCCATGTAGACAAGTTCATATGTACAGCGATGTTCTTTACAATTTTGTTTTGGAGTAGGCAGCTCACCTGCACATGTTCGTAAGACGCCCCTTAATAAATAAATAAAAACTCTCTTTCAGAGTCTCAGACAAGAGAGAGCATAGTTATTCATTGTAAAATTGTGATTGCATTTATTTTTAAATAATTTTTATTTAGAAATATATTAAAATATTTTTTTATTTTTTAAAAATTATTTTTAATATGAAAATAATATGAAAAGATTAAAAAATATAAATTTAAAGTAAATAAAAAATAAAAAAATTAATTTTTTTTTAAACCTGAAAATAACTAATAATAACTTATTTTGACACGAGGGCTGATTTGACTCGTAGTTTTGTTCATAGCATCTATACCAAAATGCCATTGTTTTAAACAAAAATAATCCCTTGGAGTTAACCATCTAAGTTTAGTCTAGTCAACACCAAACAAATCGTAAGTTGATCCATATCCAATTAACTTTTAAATTGAACCAGGTTGACTTAAAAAAAAAACAAACTAAACTCTGGATTAATAAGTTATCAAGTCCATGTGATGGGTGGTGATGCTATGTCTAGGAGACTTAAAAAAAAATTAACTTTTTTAATTTTGAAGTACAATAAAGCCCATGACTCATTTGAAGCTCCAGCTCTCTCTCTCCATGTGGATAAATAAATTAACTCTCCTTCTCTTTCTCTCTACCTAAAAGACTAAAACTTTGGATTTTATCATCCATTAAATGTACAAATTATGCCCGTTACAAGCAACCAAAACCTAAAATCGATACATTAACTTTCGAAATTTAAAAGAAATAAAAACATGACAGCAAAACTTGGGACTTAATACTAGTAGTAATTTATAATCTGGTGAGAAGTGGTCACTAGTATTCTTGAAGAAGAAGATGTACTGCTTCTTGATGGGTTGGCCACAAACCTTGAAGTGAAAGCACAAAACTGGTAGTAATCTTCGTCATCTAACATGCTTCCACACCCACTTGTATCAAAGTTGAGAGAATAACTCAATGGATCATACCGGCACTGGAATGAAGATTGTCTACTTGCAGTGGCAGTGCATATCACTCTCCCTCTCTTTCTTAGCTTCTTCAAAAGCTTTGTTAGAAACCCACAAAAACAAGTTTGGGTACTACCAATCTTTTCGACTATCTCACTGTTGGTGGCCTTGGTAGTGGCAATGGTATCAACACCACCAGCACCAATCTTGGTGGTGGTTTTTGGCCACCAAAGGAGCCAAATCTGTGCCATTTTGTCTCTAGAGTGGTGTTGTTTGCTGTGACTTGAAGTGGGGGAGAAGAGACTGGGAGGTTGTGACTTGTGAGGTGAGGTGAGGTGGGCAGAACACTAAATATAGGGAGTCATGAGAGGTGTTAGGACGCTCCAGGAGGGGGAGGGGACCTTTTTTTTTTATGCAGTGAAAAAATGGTTATTTTTAACGTGGAATTTCATGCAAAGGTAATACGTCATGTACCCTTGTTTGGTGAGGTGATAATGATGTCTTCACTTGAGGGAGGTTTTTTCTTTTTCTACTTCCTTCCTCTTTCTTTTAACTTGCAGGTTACATCGATACAACAAAACAATACGAGGACAGCTTTGTCTCTATTCCTTTTTTTCCTCCTTTTAAATTCAGATTTTATATCAGGAGTTTTGTAGATATAGTTTCTTGAATCACAAACGAATTGCACCCCATTTCTAAGAGTTCGTCTCAATAATAATATTGCTGATAGACCCATTTCTTCCCGGTCACCGAAAGTTGGTTTTGTCGTAACCATGTAGTAAAGCTAGTAACTAGACCTAAAACTCATCCCATATCATAACAAAAGGCTAAAACAGCTTACTTTCACATTTTAATGTGGATTTCTACAATAAAATTACTGTTTTATCCTTAATAATTTAAGTCTTATAGCAACCTTTTAAGGGTAAGATGGTATTTTTCATGAACACATTTGCTATTACAAGATTACATGAGATAAATGAGTCTTTTAATCTTTGATTTGCACAATATAATATTTAAAATACTCTCAAGAGTTGAATTTTCTTAACAATTGGGCAGGGGCGTTTTCAGTTTGTACCTTTTCTTGGCACAGTACACTTAATGAAGTGCCCTTATAGTCAAATAATTTAAAGCCAAGATTAGGTCTTTTTGTTATTTTTTTTGGGTTAATATCATGTAGGATTAAGTTCAATTTAGTATTTACATAAAATGAATTAAAGAAAGTAGTTATTGTTATGGGGCGCAAGGCCTTTTAGAAGGCAGGTGTGGTGTCTTTCAATCACCAAATACTATATTTAAAAAAAATATTTTATATGTTGAGATGTTTTAAAATAGTAATTTTTTATATGCAATACTTCTAGTTTCCTCACTATTTAGAATTATAGGTTTGAAAAGTAAATATAAATTGATATTTTTTTATTTTATCTTTTAATATTTAATTTTTTAAATTAATTTTTTTTACTTTGCTTTTCATTTGATTATTTTATTTCCATGATCCTGCTTGTATATTTTGATGAACTCACCTGATTTTGTTAATACTTTATTTTTTAAGATTTTTGTTTTTATTAATTTTTTTAATTTAATTCTTTTATATTTTAATTATGAGGGATTGAAAATTATTATTATTTTCAATTATCTTTTTATGATGTTAAGTAATGGATTTTTTTTTTAAATACACAGTCAACACGTGAGCATCATTTTTTCACACTGAAAAAAAATCAGCCCAATCAGCCCGCAGGCCAACTACACGCGCGCGCGCGCGCCTAGGCTCCCAAACCCTTCTGTTGGTTGGGATAGGAACGAAGGCTGCAAAATTTGCCTAGCTACGGCATCGTTTTGTTGTCATGAAACATTGATCCATCTCCAATTTTTTATTAGTTATAGTGACGTGCAGGGGAAGGTGGGGCCAGGCAGGGAGCTTGTTCTTGGATAGGCGTTGAATCAGTCAAATTTGCTGCTTCCCATTTTCATCAGTTTTGCCGTTCTGCTCCGGGAAAAAAAATAAATCAGAGTGCTGTACGTGGCAGTGTTACCGTCTCTTCTTCTCCTATCAATAACTATCGTTATTATTTGGAATATTGCTATTTAATTAACTCCAATAAATCAATTGGTTAAATGTGAGGTTCACTTATGAATTGTGTTGATTGAATGATGAACATTTTCCAAAATACCAATTTAATGCCCGGATTGTTTTGAGAAATTAAATACTCACAAATACTTCAAGAAATAATTTTGTTATAATATATATATATATATATTACGTGAAGAGGATTTTCTTTCATATTTTTCCCCGACAAATTAATTATAAGGCCAAACATCGTTGTTTGGAAAAAATATTTGAAAGTCACAATTCGAATGAGCTTTAAGATTATGTCATGTGATTTGAGTAGGGATGACAATATCATCAAATTTCAATGTCTACCTAGATTCGGGTATTTTATGGATGGTTATTATTCAAATAAGATTTGGGTAAAATTAGACTAGATAAAACTATGTTCTACAAGGCTACTCAATTCAAAACCTCAATCAAAATTTATTTATATTTTTAAATTTTANTCATCAAATTTCAATGTCTACCTAGATTCGGGTATTTTATGGATGGTTATTATTCAAATAAGATTTGGGTAAAATTAGACTAGATAAAACTATGTTCTAAAAGGCTACTCAATTCAAAACCTCAATCAAAATTTATTTATATTTTAAAATTTTAAAAAAATTATATTATCCCAATTAGTGATACATAAAGAAAAATTAGTATGCAAAATGGGAAATTAATATGCAAAAATAAAACATTAACGAAATCACATAAGAGCAAAAAGTTAGGTGAAATAATATAATTTGACCATGTTGTATTTTATAAGTGTAACATGGTTAAATTGTGTTATTTTTGGCTTAACTAATCGACTGGTTCATAATGATTAGTGAAACTGGTTGATCAGTTTGGAATATAATAAGAAAAATCTTAAAACTGTCAAAACCAAAGGGCCTTAACAAGATTTTTAATATCTAAAAATTCGACAATTTGCTTAGCAATACAATGACAGTTTGCTTAGTGATACAATGACTAAAATATGAAAAATAGCCTTCAAAAACTTCTGTAAAAATTTGATCACGGTTTAACAGTTAGATCAAGTGTTATAACTATTTTGAACTATTATTATGGTTTTACACAACCAATCCATCTCTTAGGCCTAAACTTGTCTCATTAGTCTATAAATACATCTGTTAGACTATCCATATAATCTATTTGGGACAAATCCTCATTTAATTATGACAGATTCATATCTAACTGTTTATAATCACTCATTACTATATAAATAATAATTTTTTAAGATTTTAAATGGAGTCTATTTTTTAGTCTACAAGTTGGATAAAGATATATATTTTGACTCATAAAACATATTTGAAAGAAAAAATTCATAAAATTATGGTTTTTGTGTAAAATGATAGACTAATTAATATAATTGAATTCAACTAGTTAAGGTAGAAGATTGAAAATGTCATGCTTCTGAAACACAACATGGTTAAACTGTGTTATTCCATCAAATCTTTTTTAAAATATATTATTTAGTCAAATCTTTATGTTTAGTGTACTAATTTTATAAAAAAATTTCCATTTATAGTATTCTTCTATGTTACTTTCTCTTCTCTTAGTTGATTGCTGATTACCGGACCACCACCCTATCTGTCAAATTTGATCTCCTTAAACCATGTTTCTATCTACAAGTTGTATTTTTTATTTTGACCTTGTTGACTTTGCAGGTTCAAAAACAATTCTGGCGACCTATAAAAATATAGTTTGACTCTTTTTTTTTTAAGATGATAACTTTTTTTAATGTTATGATAACAACATATTAGACCAACTTGGATCAACCTGGGTTAACATGTCAAATCCGCGACCTAGGTTATGAGATTGATAACTTTATAGAAAACAAATCAAAATAAATTATGAAATCTAATTCTCAACCAATCCAATGTTAAAGAATAAATTTAAAAAAATATTAAAAGAGATCTAAAAAAATATAAGTTAAAACTGTTAAACTTGTGATTTAAATCATAATACTGAGATAACTTTATAGAAAGCACATAAAAAAAATAACAAAGTCCAATTAACTTCTTAGAAAGCAAATCAAAACAAATAATGAAGTTCGATTCCTGATTAACTTAATGTTGAAAAGTGAGATTAAAAAATAAAAACAAAAATAAAAATAATCTAAGTTAATTTATCAAACTCATAATTCGAGTGAAGAAAATGAGTTAACCTTATAACAAAAAATTAAAAAATGACATGATTTAACTCAGGTTAACTTGTCTAATCTACGACTCTAGTTATGAGATTGAGATAACTATATATAAAGTAAATTAAAATAAATTATGAAGCTTAATTTTCAATTAAACCCAATGGTGAACAATAAATTTATAAAAATTAAAATTAAAAAATGACACAGAAAATGAGTTAAGTCAACCTGAGTTAACCCATTAAACACTATTTACAGGTCATGAGGTTGTGATAACCTAATATAAAGTCAACCAAAACAAATTACGAAGACTAATTCTCAATTTAACAAGATATTAATTGATGAAATTAAAAAATAATAATTAAAAAAATTAAATCAATTAGGTTAATTTGCTAAATTCATGATCTAAGTCATGAGACAAGAACAATTCAATAAAAAAATCTAATATTTAAAGATTTGTTATTCAAGTCACGAAAACGAGATAATCTTTTAAAAAATAAAAATAAAAAAAACTGATTTAATAGGATTAAAATATCAAAATTCACAAACCTAATTATAAAATCAAAATACCCTTATAAAAAATAAATTAAAATAGAGTATATAATTCAATTCAACCGTCTGATGTTAGCAGATATATTTGCTACGTTTCGAATTGTTGTATAGATATAGTTGAGACTCACAAACTAAAGATTACAAGTGAATTATTACGATCCCCTTCTCTAAATGATTGGAAATGATATTGTAACATGATTTGATTCTACGAAAAATGCAGCATGTATTTTTATTTTTGATGGAGTAATGCATGTAACGAAACATTACTCTTTTCGACGCATTGATTATTCAAGTCGGAGATTGCGTTGATCCGCAGAGATTTTATTTATTTCTGTGAGCAGTTTTCATCAACAAGCACGTATTACTTTTCTCTCCAAAGGGAGGGTTGCATTTCTTGATTCGTGGTTTGTGGTGGTGGAAGTACATTGATTGGAGTAAAATTATGGTGAAAAATGAAAATAACTCTCATCGTTAAGAAGAGCTAACACTCATGGGATATTGTTCACTGAACAAAACTTAATGTTATCCAGTATTTTTATAATAATTATGTTTTGCTATTATAATTGAAGTTGATGGACACTTTGATAATTGAACAACTATAAAATATAATAAATAATTAAAATGCAAAATAAAACTATTAAAATATCTTTAAAATAAAAAAAATTAATATTTTTAGCTTTTCAGAATGATTTTTTTTTTGTAATTACAAAGTAAGCTCACATGAAATTATATATTTAAATAAATAAATAATAATAAAAAGATGGGTACGCATGCACTACTTAAAAAGCGTAACGCCTCTCGACATTTAAAAATATTTTTTTGACATATTGTTAGAATCAACAACATGTTCACATGTTCTTTTTCTATTGGTACGAGGCATGTCTTCATTGGTTGTTCTTTGTTTTTTTTTAAAAAAAATTACAATTTGATTCTTTTAATTATTGACATTTGAACTTTAATCCTTATTTTTTTTAATTTTTTATCTTGATTTTTTTATAAAAATTTTATTTATTTTTAATTTTATCATTTAATCAGAATTCACCAATATATTGTATTTTTTTTAATATGGTGATCATTATTTGGATTTCTAATTTTAATTTTGGATCATTCTCTTATAATTTTAGTGACTTTCAATTCAAATTGATTATATTGTGTTTTCAAATTTGAAATTCATGGTTTTGATTTCTTATTTTTTTTAATTATTTTATAAAAGTTATTATTTTTTTAATTTTATCCTTTAATTATAACATTATTTTTATTTTTTATGTTAATTTTAATTCTTATTTTTTATACTTTTATGAAAATTGATTTTTTTCACTAGTTAATTAAATATAAAATTATTTTTTATTTTTATTTTCATTCTTCTAGCGGCTATTCTTTAAAATCTTTTTTTATAATTAAAATTTTATTTTTTTAATATTTGATTAGAAAAAAATTAAACTTCATGATTTTTTTAGATTTGATGTTTTAGTTCTAATAACTCAGATCATGTTTTTTTTTTTTAAGAAGGGCCTTATAATTTATTTTATTATTTTAATCGAGTTATTTAAATTTCAAGAACTGAATTATTAATTTGACAGGATATATCCTGACTGATTTTAAATACTGGGATTATAGGTTTATGACGGATTGTTTTGTTATTTTTTTTAACTTTATTTCAGCATTTAACTTTTTTTTTAAAAAAAAAAAATTCTAGCCCAGCCAGAATTGTGTACATCAAGACTAGCATGTATATATACCAACCTTGATTAGATTAACACTAGACTATATATATATATATATATAAAGATGACGAGGACGAGGACGAGGACGAGGACGATGATATTTCTTTGCCTGGTTTTTTAAATTTTAGCACTGCATAGCAGATCAAAGGGTGGAGCCAGAGAAGGAGTGCAAGCACGTGGCTTAGATTGGATTAGAGATATGTGTCAGTGTGTAGTGACATTCACTTGTACACATGAAGACCTCCCCTCTTTCTTCTCTCCATTTCTCATCTCCTTCCTGTTGGCATAGCTTGTAAAGGAATAAAGAAGTCTATCCCATATTAAAAAAAATAATATATTTTATCTTATATATGATAATTGTTTGCATCTTGGTGTTTTTTTGAGAGTTCTATAGTTGCTTTCAAGATGCAGTTTTTCATGAGTGTATATACATACTTTCATCAGATGAGTGATTCAACATTATTATCGTGTAAATAACTGAAAATAAAGGAAAGATAATTCAAAGGTGGAGGGGGCGCTTGTGTTCTTATAAAACGGGGGAGATATTTAATTGAAAAACAAAAGAAGGGGACAGAAATGCTTTGACTTCCTGCCTCGAAAATCTACCCAGACGAGAGGCACTTTATACACATGCATTTCCCTCGAGAAGCTCACTTGTCATGGTCGAAAGAGCAACAACGAACCAGGTGCAGAGCCATAAATAAATAAATAAATAATATTTTGACTTTTCTTTGGTTTTCATACTTAAAAAAAGATATTTTATTATTTTTTATAAAAATAATATTTTTACGCATCTATCTGCTGAAAATATAAAAACACTGTAATAGTTTACTTTTCTTCCTATTTTTTTTACTGCCTTTTATATTTATATTTATTTATTTATTTATTATAAAATTATCATGATTTTATAATCCATCTTATTTCGTTAACTTATTACATCAATCAAATCATATTATATTATTAAAATAATAATATAATAAATATATTAAAATACACTTGTTTTTTCTGAATAATTTCCTATATTGGAGTGCACATTAAAAAAAATATATTCATATTATTTAAAAAAATCATATTTTCAATTTCGCTTTTCTAAATAACATCCTTTGCCCCAAGTACGCATTTTTCAAACCTCATTACTTCAAACATTAAAAGATAGATCAAAGATTGCTTGCAAGGTGGGTCTGGTTCTACTTTGAACGAGTCCGAATGACGTGAAGGAGGAGCTTAGGGTTTGCAAGAAGCGAGGGGCAAAAAAAAAAAAAAAACGTTAGACTGCTAGTCATCGAGAGTCTTCACACATCTAGCTTAGGTATGTCATGTGCTAAGAACATGTCCTTGCAATTGCAGCCGTAGATAAAAAAGAATGAAATATACCGCCTCTTGGTGTCAGTAACCACGTGATTTCAGTTCAAAGCTTCCCGTGGGTTATAAGATTACAGTTGTTTTCAGATTATTGTTTGGTAGATCTTTAACTTCAATGGTTTTACTTCTCCTTCTGTTCCTAGGAACTCGACCAAAAATGAAGGAGTCACATATTTAATCGTTTTTGCTTTGGGTAGTTGCCATGGATCAAGGTCCAAGCAGAAATTAATTATTTCAAATATCCCATCTTAAATTTAAAATATTATAATTTTGTTTAGAAGAATGTGCATACACCATTTTAAAATACCGAATGACTCTAGTTATATAGATAACATGGTACTCTCTTATGTAAACTAAATAACAATACTATGTATATATTACAATCTTGTATTACTAATTATTAAACTTTCAATATTAGTTGAATTATGTGCAAGGTAGCCTAAATATTTATATTAATAAAAAAAATATTATAATCTTATGTGCTTATTTTATCACTCTCTCTACTAGTTTTTTCTGGCATTTTTGTTTTTATTAATTGAGATGACTTAACATATAACTTCAAATATTCTTCACATGTTCATTAATTAGTTAAATTTGATGGTGTACAAGTCTTTTTTAAAAAGAAAAAAGAAATGAGATATATTTTCTATACTTTGATTTCAAAAAAATATTTTAAATAAAATAAGTTTTTTATTTTAATGAGGTTATAAAATTCACAGGGAATATTCTAGGGTGACTTATTCCTTGAAATAACCCTATATCCTTTATAGTGTATTCAATGAACTTTACTTTAAGATCACGCAGGCTTTTTCTTAAATAAATTTTTTTTTAAGAGGATATCATTTTTTTCTTAAATAAATACCTTCACGAAGTTTCCCATGGGTGTTGATGGGGGACCCTTTAAAAATAAAGTCAGTACTAGGTATTTTTTATGTAACAAAAGACATTAATGAAAGTATTAATGAGCTTTTATAAAGATAGAAAAAAAAAAGAAGGAAGAAAAAATCAAGAATGTGTTTTGTTTTGAGTATAAGGTGTTTCAAACCCCTTCCTGTATATTCATGCTTTCTTTTTTATTATTTGACCTAACTTACTTTATGCAACGTAGAAGAGGTAAAAATATAATTTTTTAATAGTAAAATAATATTATTTTACTGCTTGTATCATCATATCTAATTAATATAAGCATGAGTTGCTTATTCATATTTAATGGTATTATGATGGGCATATAATTATTAATTCAAGCTCTGGGTGAGGGTTCAATATAGAGTGACTATTTAGCTTTGTACCCATCCAAGGAATTTTAGGCTTAATTCACGCACCCAAACCAAGAAGATAGCTGGGAGTAGATCCGTTCGCGTCCAATATAAAGTTGGGCGTGATCGCACCCGAGTCCAATCATAGAATTAGGCTTAGACGTGTTTGCGCCCAACATTGAGTTGAGCGTGGTCACCTCCAGATATAACGTGAGATTGTACGTGAAAGCATCCTTACCCAACATAGAGTTAGGTGTGGTCATGTCCAAGTCCAATCGTGGGATCTGACATAGATGCATCCGTGCCTAACTTAGAGTTGGGCGTGATAGCACTCAAGCTCAGGTTTAATTGTGAAATCGAATACCTAAAAAGATATGGTTATATTTTGGATTATAACTTTCATGCGATGTCTCTTAAATAAAATTGATATGAGAAACCATAACCCATCACATTTCAAATTATTTAGCAAAAAATCTTATAAAGTCTTTATTTTTTTATGATCATATCTCATGACTATTATATATATATATATATTAAAAACAAATTTATGGTAAAATTTATATTGAAACTCGATGTTTGCTTTAATATCATTGAATCAATTACTACCAATTTTTCAAAAAATTAAATGTAAAATTAAAAGAAAGAAAGAAACATTAATTAGTAATCTAATAAGAAATTGGTCTAAGCATCCTGAAAAACTTCATATTATAACTTTAAGAGCTGGAAGTCCCCTTTAAGGCATCATTTAAGGTTAGCTAGGGAATTCAACAATATTATATTTTTTTCTGAAGTATTATTATTTAAACCATTATCATGAATTATGCCTAGAGCAACATAAACCGACTCCATTATATAGGTAAATCCAAGGAAAGCGAGATGATAAGGTCAATAGTTTGACGGTGAAGTCACGTGCCTTCAACCTAGAAATCTGGTCTGGTTCATTAATTCTTAAATAAACCATGGAAAGCCTAAACTGTGAACATGACTTTTGAGGGTTGAAAATGTAACTAGCTGCTACTAGTTTGTCAATTCCCCTTAATGCATCCTTTGTTGAATATTTGATAGCACAGTTTGATGGTCATTGCCTTGAAACTCGCCCTTGAAAATCCCAAATATTAATATTTTAAGATAGTTGTTGGTTAAATAAATATTTGAAAGAAAATGCACTCTTTTTTCCTCCCTTTTTTTGTGATAAAAATGAGAAAAATATAATAACGACAATGAAAAATTGAGTAAAAAAAATTTTGACTTGCAAAAATCCACCATATTTATTTAATAACTTAAAGTATCTAGGAAGTTGCATGAAAATTAAATGATGAAAAAATGAATTAAAAAATAAATTGTTTTTGAAAGTGTGGTAAAAATTATGTTTTCAAATATTTTTCGTTTCAAAATATATTAAAATAATTTTTTTTATTTTTTTAATATAGAACATTAAAACGATGTAAAAGCATAAAAAAGATATTTTTAAATAATTTCATTATTTTGAAAGTGGTAGTAGTACTACTTTCAAAAAATTTGGTTGAAATTGGATTTCTTAGGCTTGCTACAGCCACCAAGACTCGACGCTCCAATCTTTTTGCCTTTTTATCTTGCGGGCTTCATGTTCTTATCATTCCTTCCTCATCCAAATCTGTGCTTAGTTGGATTATACAACTCCGTTGATCCAACAACAAAGCAAGACAACCAGGGACAAATCGATACTCGGGACGGTAAGAAGAATTGTTTCATAGACACATCTCAGTGCATCCTGAAGACCATGCACATTAGAGCATTACCTGAACATTCTATTATTATTTATTCGAGAATTAGATCAGTATTTCTTTATATTTTAGGTTTAGTTTTCATATAAACTAACAGAAATACCCTCAGTTGAGAAATTAAAATCTCCACTTAAAAAATGGAATTAATATATGATGTTAAAATTCAGTTTTATCCATGGTTAATGTCACTGAACACGCGCATTATCTCATGCCTATGCTTAGCAGCTACACATGCGTAGCAAAAGTCCAAATGAATCTCGCCATGACCCTGCATGAAGCTAAATAATTGTAGAAGCTGCACCTATATAACAAAAATCAAATCTGAAATCAAGTTGAATTGGAATAATGAAACTTCCTTGGCTGGGATTAGCACGCACATACAGGTTATTCTGAACCAGCAGTCAGCGTAGAAATTCAAGGACATCTTGCCATATGGGGCTCGGCTAGAATTTCTAATTAACGGTCTGGGAGCCACCCACCCAGAACAAGCTGTTGTTTTCTAAAATAACAGACATTCTGGAACAGGCTAGCTCAAATCTAGTTTTTCTTCTACGAGTAACAGTGATTTGTCAATCCACCTCCGGAGAAACATGATCTATCTAACTGCTATGTACCAATAGAATAGCCAAGTATACATGCTATCTCGTGAATAGATAATCGCACACTGGGAATTGTTGTCAATAATAACTCTAATAATGCCTATTCAGATAAAGATTCATCCACATTTTTTATGTGCTTGATCTCCAGTCTGCATAAACGCAGACGGAACACATGGAACAGGAACAGGTACAAATAACAGAGTAATGACTTTCTTTCCTCTCTTTGACCACTTAGATAAAATGCATCACCTCCATCATCAAGTGATTTCCCAGCAACACTTCTGCACCATTTTGAAGATGCTGGTGCAAAATCATGAATTATGGTAAAAAAGACCACACTATTTGCTCCTTGGTTCTCAGATTGCTGTGAGAGTTGTACCTGAATTTCTGAATCCTGGATTTACAAGAACAATAATGAGCTCAAGACAAATAATCTCCATGTAACACTTCCATACAAATTGTGAGAATCTCACAGCCCTATATCCATTTACAGAAACCAGGACCGACCTACATGGGAAGGGGAGAACAGTCAATCTGCTGACACTACTTTCTCCAACATCTAAATTCTCAGTGATTCTAAAATCATATCAAACAATAGAAGTGGATTAACACATCTGGAAGTTGACATCTCCAAGACATGTAAAATTAGAAGTTAAGGCATGCCCTGTAGGCATATCCAGAGCATCTAAATACAAGTATACAACCTTCCATGCAATAAAATTAGTTGGTTCAACCATAAAATTAAAAAAAGGACACTAGAAGGTCAAGGCCACTAGTATGTGAAAATCACATCAACAACTATGAGAAAAAGGGGAAACTAAAAGAGAACAGCCAAACTACAAGGTCATGACTGCTTCATAAGCCTCAAACTCAGGCTGTTGTTTCACATAAGTTAAGCATATTAAGCCCATGAAGAAGAAATAAAAAATTATCTTTATAGGTTTTCACAAATCGATGGAAAAAGATCAACTAGATCAGAGAGGAGAAAAAATTACTTGAAATGAGCCATGAAACCCTTTAAATAAGCAGGTCAAGGATCTAAACATTGTCCCTATAAAATTCATTAATTGAACAATAGATTTGGAACTGCACTGAATTTTAACAATGTGATAAAATGACAGCAAAAGGGACCTTTCTGAGAGACAACAAACACAAACATGTAATAGCATTCGAACTAGGCATGCAGTCTCAACAATATCTGGAGAAGACAGAAAAATACAAACCAAGGTAAATGCTCAACTGAGCTTCCACAAACAAATGCAAAACTGCACATTTTAGGCAACAAAATATGATAACTGGCATCACTTTTTCAAATCAGGTAACTCAAACCCTAGAGCTGCACAGGCTTTTCGATTACATTAAACCCAATATTCATTTTCCATGCAGAAGAACAATGCCCAAATAAGTGGTTATGAGATGACAAGTCAGGATAAATGAAATTAGCACAATCACACTATCAAAAGGTTCTCAATGTACTCAACATTTCAGCTAATTTAGAAGTGTGAAATATAATAAATTCAATTATAACTATCAAGCACATGCCAAATAAACATCAGTTGCACATACTGTTTCAGCCGTATTTTCATAGAACCACATTGCTTAGATCAACTATGAGCTAACAAACATTTCACAGGAACAGGATAATGTAAAGGCTGAGAACAAAATGCTTATTCCAGCCACATTTTGAAAAATGCAAATACATTGTTAATAAGAGCCAAAACATATGGCATAAGAACAGAGCTCTTTTCATGTCCTCACACTGACCTAAATTTTCAGTAAACAGATCTCCTTGAAAATCCTTTCTCCTTCAAACAAGATCCATCTCTTCGGCTCTTCTCTACCAACAAAGTTCTTTCCCTCTCCTTCTCGCGCTTCTCCCTCTTCAATCTCTCATCCCTTAACTCTTCCAAAGTCTTCTTGCCACTCTTCTTTCCCACCTCCTTCTTCCCTCTTGTTGACCCATCATCTTCACCCTTCTCCTTATTATTCACCTCATCAGTCCGCTTCTCAAGGTACCAAGGCAACTTAACTCCTTTCCCGGCAACTCCATATCCCAACCTATACTTCTCATCCTCTGCAGTCACAATCCTCACCTCCTCTTTCTTCATCATCTTCCTTTTCTTCTTAGACCCTTCTCCCTCATCACCTTGTTCTTTCTCCAATCCCATAACAGGGTCGAAAATCTTAATCCCTTCAAAGAGATTAATGTGGTTGGATTTAGGTTCCGATATGGAAGCCTCAGCTTCCACCACAGGCACTGGCTCCTCAGGTTTTTGCATGGGAGGTAAGCCACGAGCAGCACGAAGGCGCTCAAGGCGAAACTCAGCGTCACGCTTTCTCACCTCTTCGCGCTTTAGTTGCTCGTCTCTCGCAGCAGCTTCTTCATCTTTCCTAACTTTCTCTCTGTTCTCGTAATTGTAGACATTCCATTTCTTTTGAGGAAGAATGTTAAGACCTCCATGACCTCCCATAATCTAACTAAGAAAAATATAACTTCCAAATCACCTGCAAATTTTAATTAATTCGGGATTACACAATCCATAATTACCAAGAAAGGAGCAATTCTCAAACCCTAGAGCATTGGAATTTAAAAGGTCACCATTTTTTTTAATTGTGTTTAGGGTTGAGCAAAGGAAATTGATTAAAAATTAAGTAACTGAGTAAGATCACAGAAAACAAAAAATTGAATGAATTAGGGGACGGATTTTTAACTTACTCTCAACGTCTGACGATAGTAATCGATCGAAGCTTGAAGCGACGAAAAAGCTATCTGGAATTTGGTTAAGTAGAGTCCTCCAGGGCAGGCTAGTGTTTGGGGTCTTTTTTCTTTGTTTGGCTGGGTTGCGTATACAAGCCGACTTGGCATCTGGCTTGTCCGGGTTTCAAAGAAAATTGGATGTGAGTGCATCTAGTAGGACCCCGTTAACTCCCACGTGCATTCATGATGTAATTGTACTCATTAAAATTTTACTTGAATTTGTTTAAAATAAAATAAAAATAATATCAGTTTAATATCTGTTATAAAAAAATACTAGAATAATAATGCTTTGAATTCACATTAATAAATCTAAATTAAATAGATTAACTTGTGAACTGGGTGGTTGCATTTAATAACTTTGTTTTTTATAATTATAAAAATAAAAATGCACATTTGAAAAATAAATTTTAAAATTATTTTTTATGATTTAAGTAATTTTTTTTACAACAAAAAGATTTTTGTTATTAGCAACATAATTCATTGAATAAAAACCAGCAAAGAAGATATATATATATATATATAAAATAAAAAAATCTAATTTTTTTTATCCACTCATTTCTTTTTTATTTTGAAAAACAAATATTTTTTTTCCTACGAGAAATTTTTTTTTAAGCTAACACTTATTATAATTATAAAATCTATAAATAATGAATCAATCATTTCCATTCACCTACATGAAAAACAAGTGAGTCATACATTTAACTAATTAAATATTATTATTTATTTTCTAGATACTATAAGATTTTTTATCTCTAATTTGATAATAAAAAAATATCCATGATTGTCACAGAAATTGATAAAATTAACAAGATGGTTTCTTGTTTTGATGCACGAGAAATAGCAACAACAAAAGCAAGCTTTCAACTTTTTAGTTCGATAAATAACAAATTCATGAATATTAAAAAAAAACACAATAACACTATTTGAGTTAAACTTGAATGAATGTTTAAGATATGGTTTAGATAGCCAATTGAGTAAGTTTGTATTAATTGCTTGTTTCTACTTGTTTTTTGCTAGCACCATTTTGTAATGAACAACATCATTTATAAACACATAGATGTCTAGGTATTAGTTTTCTATGAATGATTTTTTATACTCCACTACATCCCTTTTGAAATGAGTTCAATACACTATTTATTTATTATAGATGTGCACTTGATTTTTAGATTATTGAATTGAAAGGTATAACTTTTAATAGGATCTTAAACTATCTTGACTAAGCTAATCAATTACTTTTAACTTTATTTTATAGAAATGTTTTTAGAAATGAGTTATCATCTTTCAACTTTTAATAAATTTAGGTGGCAATGCAAAGAATCTCTAAAAGATTGTGTTAGTCAATGATAAACCAATTAGTCTTAGTTTTATAAAGAAATTTGTTGCGCTATTACCAAATTGGTCGGTGAATTTGACAATGTATTTTTTTATTGATTGATGCTCTTTATTCTAAATCTATCTTAGAATTAGTGATATTTATTCTTCTAGAAATTAAGTGCAACTTATCAACTCATTCTCAATATAATAATTATAACTAGATTTAGATGTTCATCTAAGTTATAGCTCTATTTTCATTTAATCATTAGCCTTATTCAACTCATTCAACCCTGTCTATTATTCCTCATGTTGTTAATCATTAATAAAGACTTGTTATAATAGAGGAAAGGGTTTCCTCTGTGCAAAACAATATATAGAATATTAAACTATCTTATGACATGTTATTATAGTTGGTAATAGGGTTATTGAGTCAAATAATTGACATGTGGTTACTTATACGCTTACAAGACTACTAGTGTATTAATGATGACCATTATCTAGGCTTCATTATGGTTGTTATAGTGCCTAATACATTGGTATGTTATATCCTGCATAAGCCATTAATATGTTAATATGTTATGCCTTGTATAAGCCATCGTGTTTTTAAACATCTCTTAATAGAGTACTTATTACTAGATAACTTACTAAAACTTGATTCTAGGTGTATGAGTCTATGAGATTCTAAATCTAGTTTTTCATAACTCATTTTGAATCTAATTTAATATATCATGTATGACATACATAGTTTTAATGAGTGACTTAATATTATTATAGAAAGTCATGTTCATTATATCCTCCATTGTTATCTAAATAATCCTCGTATCAATATTGCAAAGATTTAATGAAGGATGTCTATGTAGGAAAAGCTATGGCTAGTTGATAATCATCATACAAAAAATACTTATAGGTACCAACATATGCACCAACATTCTCCTTTATGATTGATTGTGATGTTGTTGTTAGGAATGATAAAAATATAAAATATTGTATATGAATATCATGGTTTTGTGTAAATGTAATTTTATATTATAAAGACAAGTTAGATAATAAAGATTCATCTCCTAATACATTTAATATTGTTTGTTATGTAAGAACTTGTGATAATGGTGGATTTTAATGTACTTCTCAATTGAGAAAATATTCTTGATTTGCTAATTATAATATTTGATTATTAGGTGTTACAATGATAAATTTATTTATATTGTTCGTGGTGGTATAATTGTTAGTTAATGGAATAAATATTTAATCTTATCATATTAGACATTAGACATGTTGATATATTGATTTGACACATAATTATATGATCTATTATCTATTAATCAATTGAATAATTATGAATCTTCTAATCAATTATGTTATAAAAAAATAGGTTGAATAAATTATAAAAATAAATTGTATATACAGGGTTGTTGGTATTTTTTATTAGATGAATCATTATATTTATATTGGTATAGTCTTCGAATTATATCCAAACATCTAACTCAAATTCTAATTTTAATTATATACAAGTAACATATATTATATATCAAATAAGAAGGCATATTAAATCTTAATACAAACTAAATTTTTTATTACTAATAATTAGATGAATTATAATAAAATTATATTACTCGATTAGTTTAACTTGTTAAAAACTCTTATTTTAGTTAAGGTTAAACCTTGTGATTATTTATATAAATTTAAAATTTTTTATTGATTATTTAATCAAATACTTTCTAGTTTTTTTTAGTTAATTAGGAAAACTCGATATATTCCACTTGTTGGGATCAATTTTAGTCTTTCGTTTTCATTTTGATAATAAATAATTATTATTTTTACGTAGGTAAATATCACTGACGCGCCTTAAGCCAACCCTTGGTGGATTGTTCCAATAATTAAGAGTTAAAAAAGGCAATTCCATTTGACCAAATGTCACGGCACCATATTGCAGTAAAATATTCCAGCTGACAGCTTCAAGTACGCCAGCCATCCTCATTCTTACAAGTGCGCGGTTCCGGCAACTATCATGACATGTCGACTGCTATCATGTTACATCAGCTGAACATGTTTCTGTAAATATTTTTTTTTTAATTTTTCATATTGTTTTAATATTCTGATATAAAAATAAAAGAATATCATTTTAATATATTTTCAAATAAAAACTCTCAGTAACAGCAACAAGTGACGTGGAAAACCGGCATTCACAAAACACAATTTAATATATCAGGGTTTTTCACTCAACTGAAGTTGAACTAATCAAATCCCTGCCCTCAAAGGAATCGATGGGAAGTAATATCTATTTAGAGCAGTTTATTTTAAAAATATTTTGAATTTTTTATTTTAAATTATTATTTTTAGTGCTTTCAATTTTTTAACGAGTTGATATTGAAAATAAATATTAAAAAATAAAAAATATTATTTTTATATATTTTAAAATAAAAAATACTTAAAAAAAAGAGTAAAATCATTAAATAAAAAATTGATATCACCGATTTCCATTGTCAAGCCGGCAGCCTAGCCTACTTTTAACGCAGCATTGCAAGGAATTGACTTCAGGGTCACTTGGACCCAACGAGATAATTTTCAATACTGCAGGTTCTAAAACGGTTTAATCTACTGGCTACCATAGCCAAATATAACAAACAAACAAAAAAAAACCTACCTGCACCGAGGAATCAAAAGACAATCCACTCCTTGGACGCCAATACAAACGATTGAAATATATCCAACAGTCATTCATTGTCACATACAAATTAACTGGAAAGCATAGGCTGTCTAGAATAAAGCAGGTAAGAGAGCTGCGAACCGGAAGCAACCAGCCAATTTGGCAGCAAAACCAGACTCACTCAGTAAAACACCGGAAGTGAAACATACAGATGGGGAAACTGGGCTGTGGAATCGATGGGGGTCTGAATGAAGCAAAGTTCAGTGAACCTATACCATGGATTGGTCTCTACATAGCAGTGGCATCTCTGGCCTGTGCAATTGCTATGGCTGCGGATTTCATCCGTGGCTTCCGCCAACAGAAGTTCTGGTTCCCGAGCAAATTCTTCTCCATTAATGCCACTTCACTGACCATAATAGCTGTGGCAGTCAAATTGTCAGTGGATCTAAACACTGCTATGCCTCGCCGCGTTGATCAGCTCGCAAAACTTAGCAGTGGTGCCTTGCTCTGTACAGTAATGGGTAATTCTATGCCTTCTCTAGGAACTATGGAAAACAATGATTTATGCACAAATATTATTGCTTTAGGAATACTCGTTGTAACTGTTATTGTTAATACGGGAGTCCAATTAGGCACTGGTGTAATATATCTTCACTGGAAAGAGCATGCTTTAATTATGTTTCTAATGCTTATTTTGCTTGTAATCCTAAGCTTTTCGGCTTTAACTGTGCCGGTAAATAAAAA
This sequence comes from Populus ilicifolia, assembly GCA_015708895.1. NCBI lineage: Eukaryota > Viridiplantae > Streptophyta > Magnoliopsida > Malpighiales > Salicaceae > Populus > Populus ilicifolia. The sequence goes on along the minus strand of SRLM01000243.1, from coordinate 113,476 downwards.
ACATTTCCAATATAAATATAACGAGAAGTATGGTATGGCTCTGAAAGAAGACTCGAATGAAACCAGCAAAAGGGAAGACAGGGAACTTAAAGAAGATATGATGAAATTCTGGATGATGGCTCATACCTGCAACCCCCAGTTCGTGGTTGGCCGTTCAGTTACATGCACGGCCGCAGGTGCATTCTGTCTCCTTGGTGCTATGACTTTAGCAGAGGCCATGCTGCGATCTTACTTGATGCCCTGGTCATTCAAATTTTGCACCGGAGAGTCTGACTATGAGTGGTCGACCATCTTAATTCTCATTACACAGACCATTGCAGTAGGAGTTGGTACTATTGCCCCAGCAATCAGATGGTTCACTGCTGTAAATTTCAGATGCCCAATCAGAACGAAGAAAGGCGGCAAAAGAAAATGGACAGTAGAAAGGTACTGGATCCAGTTGCTTGTAGAGATGAAAGAGTGCCCACTAAGCATACGATTCGAGGACCGGTTTTGCAAGAAATTTGCCCATGATGTTAAAAACAAGCTGTTGGACCTCTGTATTGGAATGCAAACGGGACTTGTGTTGGGAAGCAAAGTGATTCAGTTCATTTCAGTTTACTTCATGATCCAGATTTTGTTATTCTGTGATTTCTGTAAGAAGTTAAAAACGATGAAACCCAAAAACGGCATTTCATCTGACTCGGGATCAGAATCACGATCGACTCCAAAACCAGATCTAAGACGTTACGTTATGCATCTTGAAGGTGAAGACGAGCTAGTTGAGTTGATGATGAAGAACAACTTTGATGCCACTGATCATTGGCTGCGAAAGGGGGAAAGGGAACAGCCAAAGCATCTCACAGAACTTCTGGAAAAATCAACCTTTGCAGAAGGATTTAAGGGAGTGAGAGACTTTGACAGTGACCTAGTTCTCTCTCTAGTTTGCGATGAACCTCCTAACTGTTGGGCTCTTCCTGTAGTAACTCTGACAGCCATTGCAGTTGCACTTCCACATGTCAGTGGTAGTTTAATGAAACAGTTGATGCGCAGTGTAAATGAAGGCCTCGTGTATGTCAGACTCATAGAAGATAACCTGGACGCAAAGGGAGAATTGCTTAACATCAGGAAAGCAGCAAATGTTGCATGGGTAGGAGTCGATCTCTTCCACAAGTGGCTAGATGTAGACCTTCGAAAACTGTCCTTCCAAGCAGAAAGCACTAAGGAAATACTCGAGAAACTATCTGATGCTGCAAAGAATAGGTTGGAGGAGTTTATGAAGAGACCCATGAATCAATGTCTGAAGGAAGGACATTCAAAGTGGCCCATCGAGATACTGACCGCTAATTCCATGTATAGGATAAGCCAAACTCTTCTGCAGAATTGTGAAAGAAGAAAAGACTTCATTGACGAAAGATTATTTGAAGCTTTAACTGTCATGATCTCTGATATACTGGGCGCTTGTCTAACTAACTTACGGCAGGTCATATTCCACTGTTTGAGCAGGGCTGTCACTGATAGAGAGCATTGTGTGCGCAGAGCCGTTTTCATTCTTGGAAAAACTGAAAAGATTCGGAAACTTCTAGATCAGCAGCCTATTTCCACTTTAGATCCAGATCAAATGGCCTACATTGATGAGTGGCGTTCAATGCATGATTTGAAGATCACTTTGCCCTCCATTCCATCTTCAGCAAAGAGTGAAACGGCCTTATCTACTTCGAGCGACTTGTGTATAACCATGGAATAAAATTACTAGTTGCTTGGAGTTGCAAAACAGGAGCAACTTATGACTATGCTGTGTAATATTTGAATTATTACTTGCAACTAATGTCAACATGTAATGAAGATGGTCCATCTAGAAGTAGAAAGTAGATTTTTTGTGAAACTGAGGATGCAATTGGCATCCCTTGATCAATTGCAACAGTGCAATGAATCTATATGGTAGTATATGAGTTGAGATTACCACAAGGCATCCAATTGTACGCTTTTTAACTATTAGGTGAAGAGAACTAGAACATGGTGGATCTGTGGAGTTAAAAATGCCACATGGCTCATTCAAAAGCTTCAGAATCTTGTATCACAAAAGTAGACTCGATTTCTTCCCAACTTGTTCAGCCTCTTGAACTTCATTTCTTAATAAATATAGCAGCTTAATATCCATTTAAGGAAATTGAAGCCTTGCAGCTTAATTATACGGCAGCATTGTGCCAGACATCGACTCCAGGGCCACTTGGATCCAAAAAATTAATTCAACACTGGAGGTCTATTATGCTCTACTTGATTACCATTGCAAATAGCTGAATTGATAACAAATCTGACCACTCCTGAGGAATCAAAAGACAATCCAGACCTTGACAAATCCAAGCCAAACGGTTAAGATACGTTTTAACAGTCATCCTGCGTTGTTTCAAACAGTATTTTAACTTGACCATAGACAATATCCGGTGCAAAGCAGATAAGAGAAGGGCAAACTTGAAGCAACTCGATCAACCCATTTACCAACAAAACCAGGCCAAGCGGCAAAGTCCAAGCAACTCGATCATACTTGATGCCCTGGTCATTCAAATTTTGCGTTGGAGAGTCTGACTATAGGTGGTCAACCATTTTGGTTTTTATTATGCAAACTGTTGCCGTAGGATTTGGCCCTATTGCCCCAGCAATCTGATGGTTCACTGCAGTAAAATTCGATGCCCTACAAGAGGAAGAATCGCCACAAATGAGAATTCAAAGTAGAAAGATATTGGATCCAGTTGCTTGTAGAGGTGAAGGAGTGACTATTAACTGTACGAATCCAGCTGCAGGAAACTTGCCCGTGATGCAAAAAATCAATTGTTAAACCTTCGTATTGAAGTGCAAACTGGAATGGTGTTGGGAAGCAAAGTGTGTCAATTCATTTCTGTTTACATTGTTCACTGGATTTTAGTATTCTCTGAGTTTTGCAAAATAAAGAAGTTAAACCCCAGCAACCGCATTTCAACTGACTCGCGATCAGAGTTACGTTCCAGTCCCAAAATGGATCTCAGCCATTTCGTTTTGCATCTTAAAGGTGAAGGTGAAATAGTTGATCTGATGATGACGGACAGTTTTGACGTCACTGATCATTGGCTGCAGAGGGGAAAAAAGAAACAGCCAAAATATCTCATAGAAATGTTAGAAAAATCAACTGTTGCAGAAGGTTTTAAAGGAGTGAAAGAGTTTGACTGTAACCTAGTTCTCTTTCTAGAATGTGACGAACCTTCTAATTGTTGGACTCTTCCTGTGGTGACTCTGACCACCATTGCCGTTGCACTTCCAAACTTCAGTAGTAGTTTAATCAAGTAGCTGATTTGCAGTGTACATGGAGGCCTCATGAATGTCAAACTCAATAGAAGATTACCTGGATGCGAAAAAGTATTTTATTACATCAGGAAAGCGGGAAATGTTGTGTGGCTAGGACTTGATCTCTACCAGAAGTGGCTAGATGTGGATCCCCGAAAACTGTCTCTCCAAGCACAAAGGATGTGCTCAAGGGACTTGCTGATGCTGCAAAGAACAGGTTTGAGAATTTTAAGAAGACACAAATGAATCAATGTGAAATTGAAAGCCCTTCAAAAGTGGCCCCTCAACGTTTTAGCTGCCAATTCCATGTATAGAATAACCAAACTATTCCGCAGAATTATGAAGGCAGAAATATTATTTAAGAAGGTGAAGGTGAAGGTGAACTAGTTGATCAGAAACTATCTGTCAAGATTTCTGATATACCAAGTGCTTGCCTCACTAACTTGCAACATGTCTTATGACAGTGTTTGAGCAGGATCCGTGTTGAGAGTGAATATTATGTACGGTAAGCAGTTTTCCTCTTTGGAAAAACAGAAAACATCCCGAAAATTATAGATCGATGATCAATGTCCAGTTTGAGGCCAGATCAAATGGCACGCATTGATCAGTGGCGTTTCACTGAACAATGTGAAAAATTTTTCCCTTGATCCCATCTACAAGGAAGAGTAGCACAACCTTATCTACCTGACGATTGATTAAAAGTTGCTAGCCTGGAGTTGGAAAGTGATAGCGGTTCGTGAACATGCTGTGTAATCCTTGAAATTAATCAGCTTTAAGCTTCATGTGTGATGTTATATGTTATTTCTAGGTAAGATTTGTTTCAATCAGAATTCAGAAGTTTAAAGATCTGTTTGTTATTCAATTGTAAGTGAACAAACCAGGAAATGTATGCACCAAAAGTAACACATGCCATCCATCTAAGGAGGTAACCTTCATGAGAATTTAACAGGTCATTCTTATAGAACAGCACCAATGAGCGCATCCTCTAGATAGAGAAGGAGCTATAGTCAGTTGAAAGGGATTAAAATGCACACCAGTTGTGCACATGACTAGTTAGCAGAGCCAAGCACAGCAGTCATGACCTGTAGGTACACAACAAGGAGATGGTTAGAGAAGCACAAGAGTCGGGAATGGAAGTTGTGACTTGTGAGGTAGAAAGAGCACCAAACCATCCGGTGCTTGAAGGATGCCCCAGTGAAGTTAAGAACCTCTCCATTGCTTGTCAAAACCAGACATCAAGATATCACACATTCATGAAGCAATTTGTTGAGACGTGTGAGTTAGCAGCAGAGAAAGACATTCAGCCGAGCCCCAGTGGTGTGACATCAGGCATTCAAACTCAGGAGAAATGTCTCCAAGAAATTGATTAAAATATATACTGTAACAGCATAGAAAATCCACGTCCTGTAATTTTGAGGATGCCAACAAGATAAATTGATGAAAACATCATTCAGCTCACAATACCTTTCGTTTAGAAACAGAAGAAAACACAATCATTATAAACTAGAACACGAGAGCCCAATTTTATTTTATCCTTCTGGGTATAATTTTAAAATCGCGCAGCAGTTTTATTCACCAAAATAAGAAGCATAACTGCTCAAATCGATATCAAGCAAGGCAAACGGTGTCCTAGCAACCTATGCATTTTAATTTTAAGCATCAAGAACAACAGTACAATTTGTTTTGACATTCATTAATTGCAAGGCCAACCACATTTAGTTTTTGCTCTTGTGAAAAGCACTCGGCCAGTATCATCAATTTCCAGTAAGAAACAATTGAAGAATGATACGAAAACAGAAAAATAAAAATTCTATTAATTCAAAATATTGATTAAAACAAAACTGTTCCACCTACAAAACCCAAGATCTTGCTTACCCCAAAAAAAAAGCTCTCAGAACAGCCTACGAAGCACCCCAAAACCACTAAACAGAAAAGAAAAAAAGAACCTGTGATCCAAAAACAGGGAATAGGTAATAAAAATCAATCATCGCCGTCTCTCTTCTTGGGCTTCCTATAAGTTTCCTCGATGTGATTGGCGATTAAGAGACCAGTATTGGTAATCTTCCTTACGTTTGGAACGTTGTAGTTTTGAGCAACGTAGACGCCGAACACCGTCCCTGCGATGAACGAGAACCCGCTCCGAATTATCCCCATCTTTACCTTTACCACAAGAAAAAAGGGTTTATTTATTTAGATCTGAGGGGACCGCGGGAGAGAGAAAGAGGGTTTTAGACTTCTCTATACTCTTTATGGAAGTTAACAGTGATGAATGCAATGACGGCAACTGCTGGTGGGAATTTAAGTTTTTTTTTTTTTCAATTGTGAAATTAACATAACCTATTCACTATGAGTGAAAATATCGTGCTCATATGTTCGAGTTTCATAAATGGATTACGAATTTTTGAAGGTTTATATAACTATTAATTTTATAATTTATAAAATTAATTAAAATCCACTCTAAAGGTTAATATTAATTAAAAAGAAATACTGTTCACTTGTAGAAACACATGCATAGAATTATACTCTCTTGATCTTTCTCTGCTACAGATCTCAATTTAGAGCGCTGAGAAACCTTATAGAATAGAAAATAAAATCACTCAATGTACTGTCAACCAGGGGCAGAGTAGTTTTACGAGGGGCGTCTTATAAATCTATTTTTTTGCAGGGGCGGGGCTCCCACCAGCCCCCCAGTCCCCGCTACTATTGTCAGCCCTGCCTTGCTGTAAGCTCGGCGGATCTAAATGGGCGTCTCGTTGGATAGTCACAAAACAGAGACGAAAAGGTCTTATGGGAGGGAAGGGGGGTGCATCCCTAACCTGGGTTCGATCTAAGAATTCCAATCACCCACTCCAAAACCGCTAGGCATAAGATGCGCTCCTAGCCTCTTGACTTTCCTTCTTTTAGCAAGGGTGAGATTCGACAACCCGAGACAAAGGCTCTAGGTCAAGGATAGGTCTAGGATTCCTTGAATTTCCCCTTCTATAGGTCTCCTTGGTTCTTTCCTTCTCCATTAAGAAACTTAAGAATATTGTGGTTAAATGTAACTTTTCTCTATTAATGAAATGTGCAAGATCTATTTTTTCCTTCTTAACTCCAATGAAATATATAATTAGATTCTTTAAATATTTTTATTGAAACTCTTGGTGTAATTTTATTTGAATCTCTATATTCTATAGAAGATGATCCTGTAATTAGAAAGAAAAAAATGCATAAAAATCTGAAATTAATATAATGTTAGTCCTTATCAAATTGCTTTTTGTATCCTGCCTTGTTTGTGATCTACAATGATAAGTTTGAGTTTGATGTATTTACTTCAGCTAATTTGAACATAATAAAATATGTGATATAAACATACTAATTGGCTGGACGTTTGTAGAAAAGAACACAGGAGGCCATGAAAGTGACCTTTCTACGAATGCTTGTTGACCATTGTTGAGATCACATAAAGTTTCAAAGACAAGATTAGAAAACAAAGGAGGGAAGTGGGGATAGAAAGATGGAGGGGAAATCTCAGATTTGGAGGCCGTCCAAGCAAGATTTTTGTAGAACCAAAGCTCCACTAACAAGTTGTATGGTCCAAAGAAAAAGGAAAATGGACCAATTTGGCTGTGAAAATGAGATAAAATGGGAGATGGGAGAGAGATTTGAGGCCTACATTTCAATTACTTTTTGTCATGCATGAGTGCTAACTTTTGTGTTTTAGCATAAAAGAAAGGGAAATCAAGGACCGCGTTTTTCTAACGCAGACAAAGACATGCCTAAAGAGAGAGAAACAATGGAGGAAACTTGCATCTACAAAAGACAAGAAAAAGGTTGTGTCATGTGTGACAACAACCTGAGCTTTTCTTCCATACCCATAGCAATCAATCCATGTCTTTTTTCTCCTTCTTGTACTTTAGTCATTATGCCACTTATTGTTCTATTTTGGCTTCATTGTCATGATTATCTGTTTAATTTAGTCTTATGGTTTGCAAGCTGTGCAATGCAGAGGCAATGAGGGGTGACTTTCACAAAAGCCTCAGCCATTTATATACCTAACCAAAAGTTATCGTCTCGGGTTAGAACGGAATTTGAGAGCCAATATCGCAGCGGGGTGCTCAGAGTCCATTGACTCTGAAACCTGCTTGCATCCTGGCAAGAAAAAGAGGAATGTTGATTATTTCCATTTGCTTATTTAATGGAAACAGGTATATTTAGTAAATGTGGGCATGGTTGTTAAATGTGGCTTGTTAAATGTGGGCATGGTTGCTCTGTTTAACCAGGGACACCAATATTGGGTTTAAAAATTGAATAAGGTATATTTGGTAACGAAAAAGGCAGGAAAGATGACAGTTTGCAGCTTAGTACTAAAGTTCTTGATTGCTAGGTTGGTGGAAGAAAACTGCAGACATGGGTGGCCAAGCAGAGCGTTGATTGAGGGTGACCCACTCTCCATTTCCTTGGTAAACATGATCATAGGAGGAGAGCCAATTTCCAGGTCATAAGCCCATCCATCTTGTCCGAACCAAACCCTCACTCCTAGGAGGCTTCCTGATCACAAAAGCATTTTGGCACATGAAAATGAAAAGTGATGGATGATTACACTTTACACGAGAAAATGTGTTTTAGAGCTTCAAAAATAAAGCTGGGATTGCTAGCTGATGAGTTGAGTGTCTAGAATTTTCTCTCAATCTCTTCCTAGTGCATAACACGTGGAATCTGTATAGTTTATTAGATATGAGCAGATGATGATTTGCCATGAAAGCTGATGGAGCAAGTCTTCAAGAGCCCCTCACAGAGTTTTTTATGTTAATGGGGGATGAATTCAAGTTTTTCCATGGTTATTAAAAATTTATATAATTATTAATTTAAAATTTTATAAAATTTATTGAGATATATATAAATTAATCCCAGTATCCAATAATTAAAAAAAATGTAGCGTTTTTCCACATTAGGATATGCAAATGCTCTTTAAATGTAGCCGGAACATGTTCTTCCATTTACTTAGATTTGAAGCAAAAGGGAGACACAGTGACACATTATGTATCATAGGGATAACAAGAATGACAGCGTTTAAAGGCTAACAAGATATTTTAACCAGAATGACAGCGTGATTGATATAGATCTGACATCATTGGGTAATGTTTACATCTAAGTTCTGTAGTTTTAATGAAGTTCCTTCTTTTAACTAGGAACAATCTTCAAACTCCATCTAACAGGTATATTTACCAGTAGAATATTACATGGATCAGATAAATAAGACTAAATATGAAAAGAAATCCGTGAATGAAGTCTGAATATATATATATATATCATGTATAAAGCCTAATAGAAAATTGATAATAAAAAATTAAGTATGGAATCAGACTAAAATTTGAAGAAAAAAAAATGTTTGTTATCAAGCCATTTCATTATTCAAAATTAGACTGGAAAGTTGTTTTTTTTTTATTTTAGTTATTTTCTATTTAATTTTGAGTTTTAATCAGTTTTTTGTATTGAATCCTTTAATTAAGGGGTTTTTAAAGATTTTTATATAAATAATTGAAGTTTTTATTATTATTATTCATATCATTAAAAAAAATTATAAAATATCAGGGATCTTTTTTATTATTATGCATTATTAAGGTTTGAGAATCCAAGTTTTTATCTAACATTAAAAGCTACACATCATACATAGACTTAAATTCCCTTTCCATTCAAGGTACAAAGGATGCATGCATAGAAAGCTTCCTTTTGTTCCATGGCATGGAGATACCTTGCTCTCCCAGTTCCAGACTTGATGCCTTCTGCTGTCTGCTGCGTCCATTTATGTTTAATTTTTTTTATTGAATTTTAATTATATTTTTAAATTATTTTGATTAAAAATAAATTTTTAAAAAATAAAAAATATATTTTATCTTCAATATACTTCTAAAGTAAACTTCAAAAATCAATATTTATAGCAATTCTAAACATACCCTGAAAGTAAACAGTTTTAGCCACAACACGACAGTGGGTGGCTCTCTATTTTTTGTTATTTATTATTGCAAGTAAATAAAATTCAACTGAGCCTTGTTGAATAGGCCCTACCAACCATCTTCAGAACTCATGTAATTATAGCCTACAGACGAGAACAGAATAATCGTGTTAGGGCCCACTTGAACCACCGCGAGATTAAATAATTCTTGTGATCTTGAAATGCCTAGAAAAGAAAACTCTGCTTGACGGAGAGAATCCAACAACATATGGTGACGTAATTAATCGTTTCCTTGGAGCAAAAATCCAACAAAAAGTCTCAGAATAAATAACAATAATAAGGTATTTTAATTGTTTTTTCACAATAAAACAACTATAATATTGTTTATTTATTAAAAAAAAAACATGAAATGCCATGCATGCTGACATTGTTTCGAATTTTCCCTTTCAATAACACAGTAAAAGGACTATAATAGCAAATATCACGACACACCAATCTATCACGACAAACCAGTCGAGGCAGACGTGTACAAACCCGTAAAGGTTACTGGACGCTTTGGCTGGGCTGAAGGTCCGGGCCTTGGATACTCTATGAACTCTTTTCCTAAAAATAATGTCCCTTTCAGGCAGCCTCGGTCAAATGTTTAAAGAAGACAAACTTTTGATTCACTATTATCCTTTCTTTTGATTCACGTTCTCTAGGACGCAGTTCTCGAGGGTTTTCTTTTTTCACTGTATATATACGTTTTCTTTAGGGTTTCAGTTCAGCTGATCCTTACTTCTATTTAGCACCCTAACGAATGATTAACAGATGATATATGTATATATACACAAACAATCGAACCCAAACATATTTTATGATGTTATTTACAGAACTGGGAGCCTCCATTTGGTTGATTGGCTCATCCTGGACCTTGGAGCCAGCAGGCAATTATTACAGGCAGGTGGACGAAAAATCATTTCAAGAAAGCGACTGGAGCTTAGGAAAGGGCACGAAGAATTCTCGCCTTTATTTATGTTAAATGAATGGAAGTTTTCAATCTTCTCTTCAGCGGATCATCAGCCCCTGTGGATTGATGGAAGTGATGACGAAGGCATCAACCCATCACACCAACTTGAGACTTAGTGGAGCTACAAGACCCACACAGCCCCTTGCTACATTGCGAAACTCTAAGATTATATTTGTTTGATAAGATAAAGTTTACTTTATCAAATTAAATAGATCTCTAACCCCTATCGAGGTTGTTGGCAGGGATGTCTTTAGGAGCGAGCCCGTTTCGAAGAAGCCGACGCTTCAGTAAAAAATCAAAATTTATTTACTTTGTAAACTTGGTGAAGGAACAGAGAAGGCATCTTCTCTTATTGCTATGGCTTGCTTTACTCCCCTCCTATTCAATTATTAATGTCCATATGATTTAGAATCCGGAATTAAGTGGGTCATGTTGCTGTTTTACCATAAGGTTGCTTTAGAGAGCAAAAACAACCTTTTTCATTTATTTTTTTTACTATTATTACTGTTATCAATGGTCAATTGGGTATCTTCGAGCTAATTTCTTCAGACGAAAACCAAGAATCCACACCCAAATTAATTTATCCGCAGAGAACTCGCCTGCAGAGTCTTGACTGTTCTCATTGTGGTAAAAAAAGAAAAGCAAACTCTGAGCTATGCTTTAGAATGATAAAAAGACGAAGACTACATGGATGGCAAGAGGGCATTCACCAGACACCCAGCCTATTGTCCATGTCTAACCACCACAAAGCATATGTGACTAGGCAAGGCAAAACGTATAGAAAATATGGGATTAAACAAAGCGCCTACAAGCGAAATACAAAACAAGGATGAGTAAAGTAAGCAAGCAGAGCTTCAATTATTAGATGTAATCCTTTAAAAATAGCAAATTCATTGACAATGAATTTGTAACATTTGGGAACTCAATAATAATAATAATAATGTAGCATTTTGATTCAGAAAGACGCGTTAGGTGTTGTTGGGTGCAATACATGCAAAGTTTACATACACGACCAGATTCTACAAAGCCATGTGTTGTTATTTTAAATGGTTATGATTGCTTCAGAATGCTATGCTAATCTTAGGTGTCTTTGTTTTTTTTTTTTTTTTGGCCGCTCAAGGTTATCGCAAACAATCGCCTCTGTTAATTTATTTATCATCATTGAAAACACAGAAGTCAGCTAATCGAATAGCATGCTTTTCTAGCTTTACTTCTCTAAAGCATTAAGGCAAAGAGGGAACCCTAGCTAGTTCCAGTGACAGGGAGAGCAGAAATTACAATAAAGATGTCCTTCCAGCAGGGATTTCCAAATCTATCCTCGTCCATCATATACTAAGACAGCAATGCAGCCAATCAAGGGATTCAACAATTATAAAGAGTAACTTATCTAGGAAAGGATGCATTTCCTATAACTTGTGATTGAGATAAGGCCTAAACGTTGTGGTTTTTGGATCATGCTGCTACCTTAGAAAACATTCAAAAGCAGAGTCAAGGGATTGCAATCACATGAGATTCTAACATCTAAAACTACCAATAAACACAGATCACACCTGAGTAGAAAACCCAGAAACAAGCAAACATGGTTTTCAACCACGATCTTCTTTGCAATTCAAGGAATCTAGTGAGGCCAGAAGTTATGTATGAAGGTGCAGAAACTAGTTTCAGGTTTCTAAAGTTGCAATTTGCAGCTAGCTATGAGATATCGATCATGATTTCAAAAGCATCCAAGGCAGCCATAAAGTGTATTTCATTGAGTTGCATCATGAACTAAACAACACCAGAGTATATATATTGATTCACTGAAAGGATAGATAAGTGGTGTAGATCCTGCTGTGCAAGGTCCTTCGCTGCTTCAGACCTTCGCTACACCATCACATTTGACAGAACAGACTAAAATTCAGGGCATTGCAACAAGAAGGCAATGGGCTCAACCTCCATACATGTGAAATCTGCAAGGGTTGAGGCGCGCAGAAATTAGAGAGTGCTTCTAAACCGTAAGATGATGAAAGCTCTCGAGAGTGAATTTACTGTAGCCTAATTAGACAATATTACAGCAATGTGAGCTTACAACATTTCACTCACCCCTCCAGCGAAAATAAACTCTTATGCCATCCACCTTTAGTAAGAACGACTGAGCAATCAACAGCACACGAGCGCACCTTAATTGATAACAATGATCACAAGAACTTTAAATTATAGTATATTTATCTGCCCGTAAATGCTCAATTTACTTATTAATGGTGAAGCAACCCAAGAAAAAAAAGTGGATATCTTGAGACTCCAATGATAACAGCACTGGATGTGTATTTTCTTGGTTTCTGGCTTGGTTTATCACCTTATCTCTCTTATCATGCTCTAATGAAACCTCTACATCATCTCTATTACTTCCTTAAATGCAATATCAGTAACAGTAGTGACAACGGGGAAAACAAAATAGTACCAAATCGGTACACATTAGGAAACATAACGCCATATTGTTCACTTAAAAACGTTAGAATTCTGGTAAGTTCACTTTCCATTTCGAATTCTCATCTGTTGTCAAGTACAGAACAAAATACAACCATCTTAACAGACACAAAAGAACCATTTTGCCATAATAACATCAAATCACTATGCAGCAGGTATCCATTTCCGAAACAAATCATACCCTAGATTGTCTAATTAGATGTTTTGCTCTACTGGGACGAGATAAACACAAGCAGAGGAGACTCACAAGCTAGACAATTCATATTAAGTCATTAACAGAGGGACCAACAATAGTACAAAATTTATTGACACAAAACCACATTTAGTAAATCGAGTTGGAACCTCTAACAAACTGTGAGCTGAAAAAAAAACCAACCTCCTTGCTTGTAGTGTTACTGCTCAGCATCTCCATGCTGAAGCTGACATAAGCTCTCTACGCTGCCAACAAAGCACAAGCAATGCCTGCCGCTTCTCCACATGAAATCCCTTCACTGGAGTCCTCTTCACCACACATTCTGCCTGAGCTTCGGTGAAGTTACTGAAAGTTACAGGAGAAAAGCCAACAGATGCAAAGATTGTCTTCCAATTTGGCATATTTTCTGGTGCCCGAAGACGCCCCAACACAGTACTTTCAATCCTAGGCTGGAGCAAAAACCTCTCAATCTTGTTCACTGCATCCGTAGTTGCATTAACAGCATCCAATGATTCCAATAGGTGTACAAAAGATTGGAGGGCATGGAGAATATGTTGTGAAAACGGAAGATCACTTCTGTCACACCCTCGGTCCAAAGACACCACGATCTTTGGTGAAAGTTGCTTTATAAAGCGCAGCAGTGACGGTAATGCAGATGGTTGATTTGAAGAGCACCAAATAGGGAAATTCACCACAACAGCCTCATTTTCATTTGTTCGGAAAAAGGGAAGAGAATAACAGTTTTGCTCCAGGGAATCAAAGTTAATCACATCAAGTTCAAAACTCAGACCAATCTCATTAGCAAACTGAGTTAAGTTATCACGCATAAGACCAAGTTCAACAGGATGGTGAGTCGAAGGAGAGGCAAAAGCAGTGGTTTTCAACGACCGCACACCTCTATTTCGCGGAAGTTCCTGCATGAAAGAGGCCCATTGAGCGCCAAATCCAATATCAAAGTCCACTATGTGAATACTATCTGCATCATCAACTGCTTCAAGAAGAGCCTGATTGCAAGTGAAGTTGACAAATTGGATAAGTGGAGAAACCTCAGATAAGACTTTGTAAGCACTCATTTTGAAGATGGCATCAAACGGGGTGGGGCTGCTAGGCGGTGGGGCAGTGGCTGGGTTATTTTTCATGAGAAGGAGCAATTGAAGAGCCTCCTTGAAGTAGAAAGCTGCCCTGTGGAGAGGCTTTCCAGTGGGGGAGAGCTGTTGATTGAGCCGCGCCAATATCCCTTGCGCGTGTGAGAAATTCCCAGTCCCTACCAACTCTGCTGCCTTGCAGAGCTGGTCCAACAAAGCATGCTGTTGCTGGACTCCTAAATCTTCCTTCTTCACCATCAATGGCTTCTGTTGAAGTTGCTGGTGAAGAAAATGAACTCCCTGTGGAAACCCCAGTTGCTGTTGTTGGTGTTTTCTTAGCAAAAACTCTTGCCCAGGAACAGAGAATGGTGGTTTAGGGATTACATGAGAGATTGGGTCTATACCACCAGAATTGTGGCGCTTGAGTTGGGAATGGAGGGGCCGATTTTCTTGGTGGGAAAATGGTAGCGGCAAGAAAAGGTTGGGATTTTGAGCTTGCGGATTATGAGAATGTTGCTGGTTAATCAATACCTGTGGATCTAGTATATGCGGCTTCTCCTCCGAGGCCTCGATTTGTTGCTGCTGATTATGATGAGAAACCATACCAGGAGGCAAAGAAAGTGGAAGTGATACACTGTTAGATGGAGAACTAAAAACTGGGCTCTGCACGCTAGAGTTGTTTCCGAATCCAACATTTTTGCAATTGACCAGCCCAGAAAAGTAACCAGGAGCAACTAAACCAGACCCAACATTTGAAACCCCAGGACCAGGAAAAGGAGCCAAATTAGTACCAATGCTTGACACCCCACATGGAATTCCACTTATGGACTCAAATCCATGCCCTTGATCAACAATCCCTAATCCACCACCACCGGCACCAGCATCAGCATTGCCATCAAATTCCAGCTGATTGTTTCCACTTTGCAACAGCTGCTTAAGCCCAAACTGTGTGTCATCCACATCCCCGGCTATCCACCTCATAAAGGATTGTTCTTGGCTCGGCTCTGACAGCATATTCTCCCAATCTTCTAGTCCAAGTCCACATCTTGCTCCCGATGAAACAAACTCTAGTCCACTTGGGATTGGCTGCAACTCTGTAGCCCATTCATCTTTCCTTTCATTGCTCACTGGGTTCACTGCCTTATCTGTTGCCGTGATGTTGGTGACGTTTCCACCGGCGCCGCCGTTTGAGGAGGAAGAGAGAGTCGAAACAGATGTGGGTGGGCTTTGACTTCTTCTCATATGAAGAACTGAGGTAGGTTCTTTGCTTGCAAAGCTATTAACTTGAAGAGGTTGTTGTCGTTGTTGTTGTTGTTGCTGCTGCTGCTGCCTGTGCGTCCAAGTTTCTTGTTGAGAACAAATTGAAGCAAAACCAGCAATATCTACACCCCCCTTGGCCTGCAAAGGAAAGGGCATCCCTTTAATAAAATACCTAAGAAGCCAAAAGAATTTGAAGAGAGATCAAGAAAAGGCCCAAGATTTGTTGTGGTGAAGTAAAGGATTATCAATGGCGTTGGCTCTCAAGAGGGCCAACACTCAGATTTGAAAGAAGAGAGGAAATTTCTTGTTCTTAAACTCAGATTTCTTTAACCCAATATCATATCTCATTGCATGCCATGAATCTCTCTTCTTTAACTCACCCATTACAACTAAACATCTTTTCTCGCTAGTTCTTGACCACCCACCAATCCTCTCTTTCTCTTGGTGAGCTCCATGATTTTTATCTAATTTTCTCCTTTCTTCAACCCCATACGAATTCCTCTTTTTTTTCCTCTCTGTGTACTTGTTGTGTGGCTGTGGTTGTGGTTAATTGCTCTGTGTTCCTTCACTTCTTCTAGCCCTTCTGTCTCAACAGTACTAATGTACCATCATTCTGTGTCCTGCCATTGATGCGTGCATCATAAAAAAGGCAATAAAGTGTTCCTCTCCCCTCCTCTCATTCTCTTTCTATTTTATTTTATTTTATTTTTCTATGTTTTACCCTTTAATATAAAGTTATCAATATTGTTCTGTTTCGATATTCGTTTTGAGTTTTCAACAGATTTGAAAATTCTCAACACCGGCTTATTTCCACGTTTCATTTTAAAATTATTATTAAAATATAAAAAATATTTTTTATCAGTTTAAAATATTGATTTCTAATATATTTATTGTTTATAACACTTGATTACTTCATCAAACAAATATTTATCATAAAACTTTAGAAACATTCAAGACAACTTAAAAATAAAAATTAAAAAAATTCTTATTATTTAACCAATAGATTAAATTTTCATGAATATCAAACAATGATATATATATATATATATATTAAATTGGTTTAAAAGTACTAATGTTATGAGTGAAGTAAAGAATAGTTTTAATATTANAAAAAAAAAAAAAAAACAAACAGACGTCTTTCTTTAATTATCGGAGTGGAACAATTGATAAACACCCCGTGTATTTTAACCATTTTCAACTCACCTATCCAAAATAAAATTTTAAATAATATGAAATAAATAAATTCTTATTTGAATTTTTTTTTTTTAAATGTTATTTTCATCACCATAACTTTTCGACCTATGGTTAGATTAAGTTAAAAAAATTATAAAAATTTCTTGAAATTCATTTTCAGTAAAACACATTTTATTGATCTATTTTCTATATAAATTTTCTTTGATTAGGCTTTGATTATCTTGTTTGGGTTAATTTTTCTTGTTTTTCATGGATTTCTTATTTTTTAGGTTTTTATGTTATTTTTCTTTATGTTTTAGAATTTTGATTTTATTATTTATTACAAGTTAATTTTCTAGCCTATTTAGAGGGATTGTAAATCACTTTAAAATAAAACTTTATTTTGACTATATTTTAAAAAATAAAACTATAAATTTAAGATTCCAATTAGCAACTTTTTCACCTATATGTTATGTTTTTATATACTTATTTATTGAACTTTATACTTTTGCTTGCATTAGTTTTTTATATAATTATCTCGATTTCATAAATTTAGCGATGGTTTGCTTGGATTAACTCTAGTCTTTTACTTAAAATTTAATAATTTTTTATTTCATTCTTTAATATTAGATTGAGTTGAGAATTAAGTTTTGTATTTTTTCATGTTTATCTTTTTATTAAGTTATCTCGTTCATATAATACAAATTATATGGTTTGATGGACTAACTAAGCTTTGATGGTGTTTTTATAGTATGTTTGTGTAATTAAGGCTTTTTTTTCAACCTTTCATGTTAGATTTATTAAAAATTAAGTGTCGTGATTTTTTTATTTACTTTTTATAGGGTTATATTGGCCTTACAATTCAGGACACGGGTTCAACATACTAACTCATGTTCAATTGGTAAATTTTATTGTTTTTATTTTTTTAATTTTATTATTCAGAATTAGTTTGGATATGAATTAAGTTTCATAGTTTTTTTTCTTTTGGCAAGCTTTTTTTTTTCAAGTCATTTTCTTTTTAATTTGATCCATATATTTTTTATTTTTTATTTTTTATTTATCATGTAATTAAATGAAATCAAGTTATTGAACCAACTAGGTTTGTGATTTAAATCTGAATTTCTTTTATTTTTTTAAAACATGCTTCTAGCACTTGAACATTTTTTTTTTGTCAGATAAAGATTTCAGTTAAGCTAGAGATTAATATCTTAACTAATAAAGATGATTGCAATAAATGAAGACCTCTTCAGACTAAGAACAAGCAAGAAATATGTTACAACAAGCAAAGAAAACTAGTTAAAATTGATGAATCCATACCTTGATACAAAGTTGAGGATGGTGCTCTTGAAACAATCTTGTAATTGTTTACTATTATCTATTTCACTTTATTGTTTTACAAAGTAATAAAGCAATAATAAATATAAATTTCTTTCCATATTAAAAAAAATACATGCAAGGGGAAAAAGAATGGAGAGATTAATTATTTATCATTCAAATAATTCTTGATCGATTATACAATTTGTATTTTATTTCTTTCTTTCTTTAAGGAAAAACTATAATTAGAAAAATGAATCTTAAATTAAAATAGATAACAACTTTATAACTCAAACAAAGTGTAGGTTTCTCTACTTGATTTTAATAGATTAAAAAAATATGGATAAACTAATCTAGGAAAAAACATAAAAAAAAAAACAACAATAAAAAAAACATAAAAGTTATAAAGAAAAATAAAAATTAATTTGCTAAATAAAGGTAAATTCTAGAAACAGTATATTGGAGTAACTATTATTTCTAGTAAATGGATTCCATTTTTATAATGTTACAAAGTTTAAGTCCTATATGAACTATAATTTTTAATCTTATACAAATTGTTTACGATGGGTAAAGATTTATATAATGAATTCCAATACAATTTGAATTTATATCCAAGTGTGTCTCCTTCCTAAGAACCATGACTATATTATATTTCTTACTAGTTTAATTTGTTGAGAACTTTTGTTTTGAATAAGACTTAATTTTTTAGCCAGTCATATGAATTATCATATTTGTTGTTATATTTGTTGTTAGATGTTTTTTCTTTATTAATCATAACCTCTAGCTTTCTTAGACGATCATAACTTCTAATTTCATTGATAGACCGCTTTCTAACTTCTTTGGTTGATTTGAATTCTTCCTATACTTAATTGATTTTATCATTGATTATTGATTTTAGCCTCTTTTTTTTATTTGGTAGTAAACAACTATTTTTCTTACTTAGTCGACACATGAGTATTTATATTTTATGTAAATAATGTCCATTCATGCTCCTTTATTTTAGAACAAATAAAAAAAATATCTTGTCATTTAAATGTTAAAACTGATCAAACCAATTTATCATAAATAATGTGAAAAATAGGCAATGTTATTCGAAAATATCATTTATTATCTTTTATATGACATTATTGTTAATAAAATCATTTTAAACAAGTATGTTTTAGCTATTATAAGCGCGATGTTTAGGTTTTAACAAACCATGTTGCAGTTTTTTTATTAATTGTCAATGATACTAAATTCTTCGCTTGACATAAAATTCCTAATCTTTCTTCCAAAAAATATAGATTTGAGAAAAATTTAGCAATAATTTTCATATCAATGTCTAGTGCATTTTCAACCATGAGAATTTTATTGCTTTGCTTTTTATTATACCCTTGTCACATATTAGTAATATCTAGTAATCCTCACAAATATGATGTCATGATGATCAAAGATCATTTTATACCTTCATCTATATTAAGCCTTTTTTTGTTTTTATATTATTTTATCTCACTGAAAAATAAAAATTAAATTAGTAAATCCTTTGATAAGATTTTTAGTCACTACATGGTATAAAATTAGTGTAAGATGTTCACATTTATATTTAACAGCTAATTGGTTATAATAAGCATAAAATCTCTCATTACTTTGATTGATAATGCTCCTAACTTTAGTAGTATTTCTAGACCTATAATTGAAACCTCATATTTAGCTTTATTATTAATGCAGAGAAAATCAAGCCAAAATGATAAGATCACAATATAACCTATTAGGAAAACCACCACTGCACCTATTTTATTTTTAGTTTTCATTGCAACAAATCATAAATGTCATGAAACAAGTTCTCCCATCACAATGTTAGTGTCTTTTCCCAATTCATAGTTGATATGATAAAAAAATTGATCAACAAAAAAATCGATCAGGACTTGATCTGTGATTGCTTTTTAAGTTATATAATGTAAATTAAACTCAAACAATGCCAAAGTATATTTACTAATATGACTTCATAAAAAAGGTTTAGATAAAATGTACTTTATGGAAAAAAACTTCTTGTAATTTACCAACAAACAATATTTACTGATGAAGATTTATATATATAAAATATAAGGATAAATAAAGCTTTTATATTAAATTATAACAATCTCTACTATCAGTAAAAACATGACAAATAATAAATAACCTTTTCATGTCCAACTTTATTTTTCTATGCTACCGTGTTACCAATTTATGCTTAAATAATAAAAATATACTTTAAAGACTAAACAAGTTTTGGTGAGACCAACATTAAATGTCCTACCAGATAAGTCTTTGTATCATTGGAGATAGTTTGTTTCTTTATAATCCATTAAAATTATTTTATGCTCTTTCCTTTCAATGCTTGTTTAAAAAATTTTAGTCTGGTATACATATTAGAAGATATCCTATAAAGAGTTAAAGGTTAGATGCAACAAAAATATAAAAGTGCTTAGTTAAAAAAATATTGATTAAGGCTAAGTTGACCCTTTTGATTATAAGATTAATATTATCGTATAAGTAGATTTGTTTAAACATTATATGGATATAAAAGATATTGATAAATAAAGTTTAAAAAATTAAAAAGAGGCTAGAGAGCTTTAATTGGATATTTATAAGATCAAGAAAAAAATAATTTGAACTCAAGGATAAGTTCTTTCTAACATGTGGAGACTGATGCAAGAGAAGTTGGTCAAATACGTAGCCTTATGATAACAAACATAAACTTTAATTTGATTTTTGGATTGAGTTAGATTTTTTTAAAAAATATTATAGAAAATATGTTCCTTTTGTGGTAGAATTTCATTGTTCATTTATGATCGAGAAGACCTTCAAATTAGGCTAAGAATATTTTATTTTTATCAATTTACTATTTTTCTAGTTAATTTTGAACTTTTAACTTATTTTTTAGGTTTTTTATTTTTTATTTTATTTTAATGAGAGTTTTGATTATTCCTATCTTGAAAAATTTAGTTGAAGACCTATTTGAAACGTTGTTATCCTTGTTTTGAGGGTAGATTATTAAAAGAGAATTATTTATTAATAAAATTGTTAATTATAATTTTTGTGTGATTTCTTAAAAAGTTATATCTTTCTTATTTTTTAATTTTTATTTCCTAGGTTTGATAGCATATTAAGTTTTTCACATACAAGTAAATTGTTACTTGTTTTAGTAGTTCTTTGTCTTGTCATCTTGTGTTTAAAATATAAAAAGACAACGTAATTATTAAGAAATAAAATTTCAACAATCCAATAAAAATAAAGATTTTTCTTAATTATGATTATTAAATATTGCTAACAATACGTTACATTATATGGCATAAATGATGGAAGGGGAAAAAACTGGTAATTTTTAGTTGAAGTTCAAATAATTTGATGTTTTTTCTAGTATCTTAAAATTTAGCTTAATAGGATTTTTTTTATTGCTGTTAAAAATAGCACAATAAATCAAGAAATCTAGTGAAATAGCATGATTTAAATTTATTATAATTTAAAAATACGAGATTTCATATATGTCACGCTTCACAATCACAACAACTTATCTTATCTCTTTCACAAGTATGACAACTTACCATGTCGCAATTATGAATTGTAACAAATTGTGAAATTTAACCCAGCCTTTTTATTCTTCCCTTATAAAACCAAAAACCTCACCTCTTTTTCTCTCTCTAAAAATATTCAAGAACCAACCTTTTTTTTCTACAAAAACATATAAAACTCCTCTCTTTCATTATAAGGCACCTATAAATCACATCCATGATTGTCTTCAAGCCTTCAATCAAGTTTTTATCATTAGAAATTGTCATTATTAATATTATCATCACTCTTTAACAGTGACCATCATGCTACCACCACTTTCCGATAAAAAAACAAGGTAAACATACTAGATTGCTATTAATATATTAAGTTTTATATTGAAGTTATGGTTGTAATAGTTATTATTAAATTATTATTTAGGGTTATTTTGAAATTAAAGTTTGTTGATTTTTTGATAAATTATCTATCAATTAAGTCAATCAGAGTTGATTTAATGCAATTGAGCAATGAATTAGGTTGGATTTGATAATTTTTCCTTGCATTGAGTATTTGTGTAAGTTGCTCATTTTAAGAATTTTGTATGATTTGGTTGGGATTATCTATAAATTAAATCAATTAAAACTGGTTATACAATTCGACATGAATTATGTTAGATTTTAATGAACTTTACATTGCATTGAATGTTTGGAAAAGTTGCTAAATTTAGAGATTTTAAATGGATTGTTTGAGATGAAAGATTTGCTCAAAAAGAAGACTATGTTTAATAATCTATTTCCTGAGTAAAATAAATATGACTCATTTAAGCCTCGTAAGAATAAAAATTATAATATGTTGGCTTTTAGGACAACAATATATATTGATGATGATGTTAAAGATGAAATAATTCTTCATGATCATGAATTAAATTATAATATGTTGGGATTTAGTATGATAATATATATTGATGATGGCGTTAAAGATGAAATAATTCTTTTTTATTTTGAATGAAAAGATACTTCTAGATCTATGTTTATTATCTGTTATGATTGGGTATTTAGTCATAGATATTTTATCAGAGATTATTCTGATTTGATGATTGGATAAACATTTAACTATAAAAATAAATTAGTTAATACAATTAAATAATAACACATTATATATTTACTAAAATTATATCGACACGAGGAGAAATGTATTTACTAGTTATACCATGTGCAGTCATCTAAGTCTCTGGACGTTATTTGAACCAATTATAGAATTATTGAGATAGGTAAATGAGGAAAACTCCCCTTCCAAGAGAACCGTATATGAGAATTTTATCCTGTACAGCACAAGCAAGCAGAAACATCCAAATACGATACATAGGTACCTTTTAAAATGATTTTTCGGTCCATGTGAATGTAATCAAGAGAGCTGCCAGTAAAATAAAGAGGCCAGTTCACGTCAAATTTAATGACAGCACCACATTAGCAGGCAAAATTGAATGGCATTGCATGTTGAACATGTTCATGAGTCTTTTCACTGATTATGACCAAGATCAGACTAAATTCATGCTTAAGTATTTGGTGGGGGTGTGCGAGTAGGTCGGGAGGGATTTTCATGGGGAAGTAAGCTCGTCCTGGCATTTTTTCTTTTTCCGTCTTTCACTTTCTTTATGATAGAAAACGTTACAATTAGTAGGATCCACACCACAATAATTGTTAACTAAGTCGTAATTTTGAGATTATTATCATCGCTAAGTGCTCTGTTGTTCGAACTTTTAATTAATCCGTACTTGACGTCTAATAATAACATACACGCTATCAGAAATTGAGAGACCAGCAGATCACACAGAACGATAAATTCTTAATGTTATGGCATCGTGGTTTTTTTATCAATCTACCTTGATCATTTATATGAAGAAGAAAGAAAGAACACAGTCAGGACTCCCATGGAAATTGAGGGATTATCAATCTACCTTGAGAGATAGCTATTTATCACATCAGATGCATTAGCGTTCCACCATTTATTACCCACAATGATGCATATAAAAAGACATTGTACATGTCATTGTCCAGGCCACTGCTCTATAGAATGTTTTCTTTTTTGTTTTGTTTTTTGTTCAAACTGAGATGGATGATTATTAAAGGCCATCGAGCCACATATATACCGAGTTTCAACTTTCAACAAGATCACATGTACCAGGCTGAGGATTTTTTCTTCGCTAGATTTCGTCAGCTTCTAAGTATGACAGATTACATGATTACATTAATCCCTCCCTCCAATGTTGCTGTCGCTCCCTTCTGTTTCCCACTGGGGCCAATCGAGGGCTATAACGATAGGTTGAATGCATTAATGAGGACCCGTTGCAGACCTTGTAGTTATCTGCGCCTGATCTTTCAGTCCTTCTCAATCTGGCTTCCTTCATCATGTGCAGAGAAAGCGAGCTCCAATTGCATGGTAGCAGGTTTTAAGTTGGTGGTAGGAATTCCGGTCAAACTATATCTCTTGAAAATTAATTAATTTTCTTTTAATTTTTACTTTTTTATTATTCTGAGTTGCGTGGTTGAAAATAAATTAAAAAAATATAAATATTATTTTAATACAATTCAAACAAAAAAATATTTAAAAAAAAACCCTTTAACACAATAAAAAAAAAACCTTGCTGCTTGTGCTGTAATTGTGTTTTTATCATTATTGTTATTAATTCCATTGAAGCAAATTAGCATTACTAGAATTTAAGAAGACCTTTGAAGTTCCCTTGTGATAATAAATAGTTGAAAGGACCATACAACCTCTACCAAATGCAGAATCTACAAATGCAAGAGATGCATAAATGCCCAGGTATGTGTACTGCAGGCATGCATATAATCGATGTTTTCAAGTGCTTCCCTCTGAAAAATCGGACATCAACGTCGAAGGTACAATCCTAGTTTGACAGGACTTGGCTTTAACGTACATCCACACTGCTCTTTTCCTTTTATCACTGTTTAAGTGAAGAAACAATAGCAGGAGCCATGGTTTTGAAACCCCTCCGGTTACGGGGGTTAATTTAGCACTCGATTGATGTGGAGTTACAATCGAACTGAGTTGGAAAAAAAAAAAAACTTGATGTAAGTTGATTAACATTGTAGGTTGGGGTAAAATTTAAATACAATACGTTAACTTTTATTTTTTTAAAATAATATTATTTTAATTAAAAAAATTAATTCGATCAAAACTCAAAACTCTAATCTTAAATCAGAATGACCACCAAACATATGTAAAAACTGTGCTAGGAGAAACCCCAGGAACTCAACTTTTTAATTTTATTTTTATTCTTATAGGAGTTCAATTTTATATGAAATGTTTAGAAAAACCATGATCAGAATATGCAGGGATGAAAGATTAGACTGCTTTTAAAATAAAAATAGAATTATTTTTTTTATTATTTATTAAGGGTAGAATAATTTTTCATTTTCTTTGTGTAATTTATATATAGTCTCTTTATATTTAGGTTAAACTTATTACTTCTAATTATTTTAATTGCATTATGCAATATCAATGAACCCTAACTTTCTTCTTTTTTATTTTAGTGTTTCACTTTCTTCTTTTTTTATTGTTTAACATGATATTAGAATCAAATTTTATGGAACGAGATTTAACGTCAAACATAATTTTCATGATTCCAACTCCATTATGAGTTGGTCGAGAGTTTGTGAAGGACAACGCATTAGTGGACCGGGGTTTTCAATTTCAGTTTTTTTTTTTGAGTGATCGTACAATTTCAAGAGAGTAATTGTTCAATTTCTACAATCTCGTATATCATTTTTCTTTTTCTTTTTCTTTTTCTTTTTCTTTTTGTGTTTTGGTTTTCTTTTTTTATTGATTGTGACTACCAAAATAAATTATTCGCTTTAATCTATTAGTGTGAAATTGAATATAAAGAATTCTTCATATTAGAGTTATACAATAAAATTTTTTATTAATGGTAAAAGAACAGGGGCATATATTAGTAGAACTTATATAAAACCTGTGAATATTGATAAGGGTTATATTGCTTTAATAGGTACACTGTTGGTGAAGTATGAGACAACAAACGAGATTTAAGATCATCTACAAATGTTATTTACTCAGTCAAATCCTGCAAAGCAATGTTAATTAGAAAATGACATGCAAACTTTTCACTAAAAAAATATGAATATTCAAGAGTTTTATTCCGCCGTGATAATTTTTTAAAATTAATTAGCTTTGATAAAATCAGTAGAATTAAAAATATATAGTGCCTATATTATTTGTAAAGAGCATCAATAATTGGTATAATTTTTAATGACATTTCATATTTTGAAGGACTTGGAACTTTGCTTTTGCATAGTTCTTCATTTCTTTTTATTGACTCAGTTGTTAATTAGTTGTCGGCTAAAAAAATACATCTTCAATCTTATTATAAAAAAAAAATATCTCCACTTCTAATTATTATGTGCTAGCAGTGCTTTCCAAGCCACTCTCTAATAATTAAAATAAGCATTCTATAAGAGTTGCTTTCAATTAGTACAATTTCCGGAAGCAAAAAGATCATTGGAATAACAGAACCAATCCTAACAATAATCTCAAACTTTGAAGCATGACAAACAGCCACAATCTAATGCTCATAATTAATCTAAGGGTTACAAACCACTACAGTTTAATACTGTAATTGTAGTTTCATCAGGTCCTTTAACCAATTTTAGTATTTTGATTGAGAAATTTTAGAAGTTTTTCTTGTTATAACCATAAGCTATGTTTGTTTCTTCTTTTGTATGTTAATTGCCTCTTAATTCTTCAGATAGATCACATTTTGAATGGGTCTTGGATTTTAGTGTTTTACATCACATCTCTAGATTCTTCATCTTTTGCTTATATGTCTTGTTTGTCTTCTATTCCTATCATGATTATTGATGACACTCTTATACATTTAATAAGTATTGATTCTGTTGTCACATCTCACTTATCTTTTTCTAATATTTATTTTATTTTAAAACTTATATTGAATCTTACTTTTATTTGTTAGTTATGTGATTCTAATAATTATTTAATTTTTTTATTATGTGCAGAATATATGGTCTCATAAGCTGATTAGAACAGGCTTTAGGAAAGAGGGACTGTATATTTTAGATGAGTTAAAAGTGTTAGTTTTTTCTACTACTAATATGTCAGTTATTGCTACTATTGGTGTTGAATTGTCTTATTTTCTTTTAAGTCCTTTTTTTTCTAGTTTTATTTATCGCATTCTCATCTAGGTCATTTTTCATCTTCTCGTTTGGGATTTTTAGCATCCATGTGAGCTTTAGAAAATTTACAAACCTGTGATATTTTTTAATTGTAATGGATATAAACTAGTAAAAATTTTCATTTCACCTTTTAATCAAAGTATTTTTATTTCTTCCTCTCCATTTGATTTGACTCATTTTAATGTATAAAAACTTTCTCTTGTTGCCACACAGAAAGGATCTTAATATTATTATTTTTTGTAGATGATCATACATATTATTATTATATGTATTTAATGAAAATAATTTTTATGATATATATAGTCTTTCATGTTCTTATCAAAACTCAATATTCTACTATTATTACATGTTTTAGGTGTGATTTGAGTGGGAAATATACTTTTAATAAATTTTATAAGTTGTTTGTCCTAGATAGAACTATTCACCAAACTTTATGTACAAATACTCCTAAGTAAAATAGTATTGCTGAAAGAAAATATAAGCACGTTGTTGAAACTATTTGTTCTCTCTTGTTGTCTATTTTTGTTCCTAATATGTTTTGGGTTGAAGTTGTTCTTATTGCGATGGGTTTGATTAATATAGTTTTATCTTTTTATCTTTTAGGTTTTTATCGTTTCAAAAAGTTATATGGTTATACCTATTATTATTTTTTTCTTTAGAGTTTTTTGTTATACTTGTTTCATTTTTCCTTATATAGAATGTAGTAAGTTATCTTTTCGATCTAATATTTATATCTTTCTTGGTTATGGTGAAGGTAAAAAGAGATATTGTTATTTCGATCTAATAACTTGAAAACTTATATGAGTTTATCATAGCTTGACTAGATCTGATTATATTCATGTAAATCTATTTTTTTAGAATTTTAATAGTTTATCATCTCAGATTTCTAGCACTTCAAATCTTCATTCTCATGTTCTTACCCCATTACCTTTATATTTTACCCAAACAATTTATAATGATCATTATGTAGATACTGACATGTTATTCTTCGTTACATCTAAAGCTCATTTTTCTTCCATGGCCCCTCAAACTCTGTTTAAGATTGTGGATTACCTTAATATCAATCCATACATATTCATAAGTCCATAAAGTTACCAGATTTTATTTATTCTTTGTCTTTTATTTTCTTTTTAACTTCTATTCATTGTCTCTTTAAGCCTTTTTTCTATAAAGAGACAATTCTTGTTTTTTTTTTCCAGCAAACTATAGATAAGAAACTTTCAGCTATGTATAAAATAGATACTTGAGATTTGGTTACTCTAGCTCTGGGTAAGAGTGTTATTAGTTGTCATTGAGTATATAAGATCAAGACTAATTCTGATAGATTTATTAAGTGATACAAAGCTAAGTTAGTTGCAAAATAATACTCTCATCAGTATGATATTAATTATGATGAGATATTTGCTCCTATTATAAAAATAAATATTATTTGTTCTCTCATTGTTGTAGCTTCAATTCATTAATGATATATTTCTCAATTTAATATTAAAAACATCTTTTTGAATGAGGATCTTCAAAAAAACTTTTATATAACACTCTCTCCTAGTGTTTTACCTGATTTTGGGTTTGTTTACAAACTCAAAAAAGTATTTTATACTTGGTTTGAGAATTTTTTTGTTGTGATTTTTTTAAAAAATTTATTTTAATAATTATGATTCAGTTTTTTTATTAATACAGTTATGAAAATCTAAATTCCACCAAGGATCTATATTAATATCCCTTGATAAATAGATCGATGGGGAGCTCTTTGCTTTCATGACCTGTCCTGCTAACAGATGTTTCCATCTTCGTAAAAGAAAATAAGAAAGAAGGGGCAGAAAGGAAATAAAAACAAGTCAAAGTTTGAACGGTCCAAATTATGTGACTCATGTTTTCCTTTATATTTATGATCATCATCTGTTGGCTCATAGCCTTGCGTCTGGGAAGGATAATCCATGTTCTTTCCTCCACCTCCATGAAACTATAGCTCAAAAACAACTGTGAGGTATATTAATTGCTTTTTGCAATAGGAATCACATTCCTTAATTATTTTTCATTCTTAAGCATAAACGGGGATTAATCCCACACCGTGAGCTTGAAATGATACCAAACTAAGCTAACTATCTACCAACTAAAATAATGTACAAATAAACTCGTAATTTTAAATTTTATTTTTTTTATTTACATGAGGTGTCCGGGCCAGCTTACGAGCATCACGACTAATCCACACGGCCCACTGAACATCCTGCAAGCCCAGTAAACAGGTAAGGTACCGCGAGGATGACAGACGTGCATTGTAAGGCTCGAACCTAGATATCGAGGAAGAGAACAAGCCCCTCCCATCACTGGACTAAAACCTCACTTGTGTAATTTTAAATTCTTTGATGTGGTAATCTATGGGTAGTAAAGTGAGTTTTATGAATTTAATTAATTGATTGGTTTTCTGTGAAAAAAGTAACCACAGCCTGTATTTATATAAAAAAATTTATTATATAGTATAGAATGAAAAAATATTGCATATTATATAATTAAATGAAGACGGCTATCGCAATAATTGAACAGAGAAAGTGAGAACGGAGGGAAATGAATGAACAGCACAATCAATACACCAACAGTCAAAACTCTCAATTTTCAAGCTTTTAGAGAAAAGTTAAGGCAAAAGGTTGGTTTCATTCATCCGCACCATATGTATCAAGCGAATGGAACATTCCTACAGCATGCAAACGACGAGAAAAATGTGGAGATTATGATAAACATGTATACAAAAACCACTTAGGAAGAATACTAACATACATGCACGGAGGATGGAAAATTTCAGACCGGATCCATCTTGTAAGACACGATCAGATTTCTAGACTGAATCGAACGTCTTGGTCAGAATAAGTTATCATATTATATATGTCCATCCCATCCCCAGTCCAATCCTATGAAAATGAGGTTTGTTCAAACGTACAGTGGTAATGACTCCTCTAATTTTGATTGGAGGGAAAACGTGGGAGTTAAGACAAGGCCGAGAAGAACAGGTAATAGAAGGTGGCTGGTGGTTTTCATGTCATGTGGGCATGGCTATATATGGTACTAGCGTGTTCGTTGAAATGATGGCCTACAGATATGTCGTCTGACAACTGGGGAAGCTGTTCACTTTAGTTGATTGGGCAGGGGTGTTCTGTATCTCATCGCTGTCGCCTGTTGGGGGCGTTATCAGTCTTCGGTGATTTTAGAACTTCACTCTGGTACGCGTCTCCTCCTTTTTGGAGATTCTGCAGCATGGCTCTAAAACCTCGTCCGGTTGAACCGGTAAGAAACTAAAGGGAGAAAAAAATATGATTATTCGGTAAAAAACTAGGATTAATCTCGTTACTTGATTGACTTGATAAAATTTAATTAAAAATTTAATTATAATTCATTGATTATTTATTTATTTTTAATAAAAAAAATATTATTTAAATATATAAAAATAATTGTATATCTAGATGACACCATCAAAAATTTATAATCTAAGTTTTGAATTAAGTCAATTATCAAATATAAAATATGTTGTGTTATTAAATGTAAAACATATTGTGTGGTGGATTATTGTGGTGTAATAATATCCTTTCCCTTCATTACAACAAATAAATGACCTTTATAGGTGAATAAGATGGTTTTTATATAGAAAATGTATTTTATATTATGAAATTGATGGAGGATATAATGATTTATTAACCTTTTTTACACAATCAAATTAAATAAATATCCTTGACATGTTAGCAAAAATAAAAAGATGAGAGGGCATGTGCATCATTTTCTATTTCTTTAAAAGACAAATACTTCATCATTCTTCAATTAAAAAAACAAATAAATAAAGGGTGAAAGGATATTTTGGTATTTTTATTATGATTTCTTATTATAATTTATTCAAATTAGGGGTAAATTAATATTTTAACAAGTATTAAAAAAATAATCGATATGTCTATAGCACACATGCTATTGAATGGTCACTATTCATACTCTTCAAACAATATATATGATTTTTTTCTACAACTAAAAAAATCCAACCACTGTGTCATCCAAAACATCTAGTGATTACAAAGCTGATGGATGGATGCATGTAGTCCAATTCATGGCGGGTTGATGCCAAGTGTTTTTCTCCTCCCTCTTTTCTCTCATTGGAATCCATGTTAGGTTTGTCAAATTTTAGAATTGTCTTTCCATTTAGTTTTTCTTTCAACTATGGTCCTTTTTTAGTTGGTATTTATTTGTTTTGAGTTTTTTTTATATATTTTTTTTGTCAATTTTATCTCTTTCTAATTAGTTTTATTTAATTTTTTATATCAAACATGATACTCATCTTTTTTTATTGTTGTTTTTAATCCTTTTCTTGATTTTTTTATTTTTCAGTTTTAATCTTCATTCTTCTATTATTTTCCTAGGTTTTTTTTATTTTATATCCTAATATTTGATTTCACTTAGGTTTTTTTATCCAAATTTAGTTCTTATTCATTCAGTTGTTCCTGGTTTTTTTTATCATTTTTTTAATTTTTTCATTTTATCCATAAATATTTTATTTTATTTATTTTTTATTCAAATTTAATCTTTGTTCTTTTAATTATTTTTTTTATGAGGTAACCCTTGGTTGCAGGTTGACCAAGTTAACCTAAGTTGTTTTAGATTTTTATTTTATTGTTTAAGATCATTTCCATTCCTTGATATTAGATCTTAAGCTTTAATTTTTTTATATGATATTATCCCGGGTCGCAAGTTAATTCAAGATAACTTGAAATTTTTAAATATTTTTTTTTAATTTTATTTTTTTATAAATTATCTTTTAAAATAAAAATATTTAATTCCTGATATAACATCACAGGTTGTGGATTACTAAAATTAATCTAGGTTAATTTAATTTTTTTTTCAAAATATTATGAAACAATTTTCTTACCCCTTGGCCCACCAACCACCCCCCAACCAAATAATACAATAATTAACAGTAAGAGCATTCTTGATAAAAATTAAATGAGCAAATTGTTTTATTACTCGTCAAGAAATATTTTTAAAAAAGTCTTTTTTTAAAAAAAAATATCAACCTAGGTTTAAACAAAGCATGAATTGACTTACTAAAATGACCATGTGAATCTTTTTTAAAACGGGGCTCAAGCGAACCATTTAGGTGGTGCCCAAGTGGTAAGGACTTGGGATCAAGGGGTTTGCTCTCTCTATGGTCTTAGGTTCGAGTCCTTGGTTGCTCATATGATGGTCACTGGAGGCTTACATGGTCGTTAACTTCAGGACCCGTGGGATTGTCATGGTACGCGAAAGCTGGCCCGAACACCCACATTAATCTAAAAAAAAAACGGGGCTCAAGCGCGATGTCGTGTCCTATATTAATTTACTAATCTGGATTAGAATTTATAATTGGACTGCAAAGACACACGGTGCTCAGTTAAATAAAACAAAAGCAACACTTAAAACTTTATTGGGTAATGTGATTTAATTTATTTTTAATTTTTTTTAAAATATTTTTTATTTTAAAAATATTAAATTAATATTTTAAAAATATTTTTTAAAGAACTAAACTTAAAAAATATATAAAAATATTTTAATACTGAGAACCATTTTTACATTGCATTACAAAATCATTATTACCACAATGATTTGATTAAATCATTATCGCCAAACACACACTGTGCTGTATTTATTTGGTAATGCTTTATTAAAGGCATTAAGCCAAAGCAATGCTCTATCATCTGATCTTTTTCCTCGATACTCCTATTGGAAATCATTAGTACCATCCTTCCAAGTCATGATTACCATTTTCTACTCTGAAAGAGTTATCAACTCATGCAAGAACACTTTCATGTTCACAAGTACCCTTTTTATAGTATTTTGAAAATATTTTTTATTTTAAATTAATATATTTTTAAATTATTTTAATAATTTTATATTAAAAATATTTTTAAAAAAATAAAAAATTATTTTAATATATTTATAAATTAAAAATTAAAAAAACAACAACCACACTTCCAAACATATTAATATAAAATTATTAAAATCTTCCTTCAATCATAAATCCAAGGCCCCTCCCCATGCGAAAATTCTTCTGCCCCCCCCCCCCCCCTTTCCTTGAATAATTATAAATTTTACCCCTCTCTCTAAATTTTTATTTCTAATTTTTTCCCCAAACCTAGTATCCTGCCTGTAACCATCCTCCAAAATATGCACACCTTTTCACTCTTGGGCTATTTAAAGTCCAAGGGACCTGCGGAAGCCGTGGGGCTTGGGGAAAATCACTCTGGATTAAGCCCAGCCCATCAAAATGCGGCAATGGCATGGACCACACCTTGCTTGACCATGTCCCCAAACAGCAACCTCCACACGAGCCGTTTAGCAGGAATTAATTGGAGAACTATGTATAGTTTTTAGGGGAAATTAAGGTTTATAAAATATAAAAAAATAAAAACTAACAAAGATATATTGAAAGACCTTGCTCATGATAAATAAATAAATAAATAAATAAAATTTTAAAAATAAATTGAAAGAATTTATCTCAGGGAAGTAAAATGAAATTAACCGTTAATAAAATCAGATGATAATTTTTGAAACATAGAGATTTATATAATTCCATATGAGGGATGCATCTCATGCAATAGCTTGATCTTTTAACAACATTAGCAAAAGCTAAAAATGGTTGAAAAAATACTGTAGTTGTAAATTTATTGGCACTGTTACCATAACAGTATAAAGATATCTTTATCCCTCCCACCCAAAAAAACTTGTATCTCGAGGCATTAATATTTTTCACAGGACGGAATGGCCATTTCAAAATTAATGAAGTATATTTACGTCTCTTTTAATTTTAAACACATTGTCAAAATACTAAAATATCCTTGAAAACAAAAATACCAATATTGGCATCGAGGAGCAATATAGTATTTTTATAATAATTTTTTTGTTATTATCATGTCCAATTTCATATTTAAATAAGTATAATAAGATAAAAATAAATAAATGAAACACAGTGAAACAATCAAAATTTCATTAAAAATTGATAAATTAAAATTGGTCTCAATGTGTTTTTCCCAAAAGTTTTTTCGATATTAACATGCTAGATCATGGACAATTTGATACTTGGTTAAATAAAAAAAATACATATACAATACCCAATAATACAAATAGAATTTAGATAGTGCATGCGGTGTTTCTAATGTCTAAAAATGATGCTTTTTTATCGTATAGTTGAAAATATCATTATTAATGTGGTACATGTCTCCAATGATGGTTAACTTTGTTGCTATTAACCTTTTTTTTTTCCTTCTTAAAAAATTATAACTTGGTCATTTTGATTGTTCATATTTTTATTTTTATTTTTTTATTTTTTGATTTTGATTTTTAGTAATTTTATAAAAATTTTATTTGTTTTTAATTTTACCATTCAATTTTAATTTACTAAATATTATATTTTTTAATTTGGTTCTTAGTTTTTGGATATCTCATTTTTTTCCTAACACTTTTATAAAAGTTTTATTAGTTTTTAATTTTATTATTTAATTTGAATTAGGTATTATATTTTTTTATTCTTATAATTTTGATTTATAATTTATAATTTTGATTTTTTTATAAAAATTATTACTCTTTTTAATTTCATGATTCAATGTGGCATATTTTTATATTAATTTTAATTATTATTATTTTATAACAAATTTATCAATTTACAAAACACGGTCACCAAAGCTATCACTTCATCTAATAAAATCACCTTAATCATCTAGGTGGTGACCAAGTGGTAAGGATTTGGGATCAAGGGGTTTGCTCCCCCTGTGGTCTCAGGTTCGAGTCCTTAGTTGCTCATATGATGGCTACTGGAGGCTTACATGGTCGTTAACTTCAAGGTCCGTGGAATTAGTCGTGGTGTGCGAAAGCTGGTCCGGACACCCACAATAATCTAAAAAAAATAAAAATCACCATGACCTTGCAAAGGGGAAGCTCCAAATGGATGAGTAGTCAATGCTTAAAAAACATTTTATTATCAATTCTCTTAATAAATCCTCTGTCTCGAAACACTAGCTCCGAAGCTTTTAGGCATCTCAAGTAGTCTTCGTGTTTATGATGCAAGTGATTAACTAATTAGTTATCTACTCAATTTGTACTATCATCTTTTGAATGACTAGTGTAAAGTATAATTAGCATCAAGAGTGCTGATCTTTAGTTATCTCTCAAACTGTAAAACTGGTGGCGTTCTGCTTATAGTAATTCACTAGATCTCAGATTTTTTATGCTGTTAAAAAACATATTAAGAAAAAGCAACTTATTGACTCGATTAAATTTAATAAATTAGACTAATTCAAATAAAATGAACCCAAAAAAAATACAAAGATAATAAAAAAATAAAAAAGCAAAAAAATAAATTCTTCTCTCAACATGGAACAAATGCCAGAGAAGACCTTTCACCAAATTTGGATTTAAATCATCTCGTAGTCACCAAAATTAGTCTCAAACCTTGTCCTAGAGTTAGAGCAAATACACCTTCGGTTGCAACAGTGGCATGATTAAGAGAAATTAGCAGATGTGTTTTTCAGAGATGCGAGAAAAGAAAGGAAGGAGAAGGATGAATAATTTTGTTACGTAGGAGAGAGAGAAGGGGAGAGGTTGACGAAGAAGAAGACGGGTGAAAATGATGTTGTAAGAGAAGAGGAGAGGGTAGGGTCGGCTACGGCGAGAAAGAAGGAAGGTTCTAGAAAGGGGTCCAGGACAATAAAGGAGGAAAAAAAACATGCCGTCACGTCATCATTAAGAGCTAATTTAAAGTAAAATCATTTGTTTGAGTCGATCATTCCGGGTTGATATTTTTGACCTGGATTTTGTCCCGACCAGCTCTGTCTGTATCGGATTTTGATGACTCTGCAGTTCTTTGCATTTGAAAATATAAGAGCTCGTAATGGTATTTTTTATTTTTTTAAAATTATTTTTAACATTAATATATTACAAACATTTTAAAAAATATTAATTAAAAAAAATCTGCAAATGCCTTTCAAGGATATAGTAAGATCATCCAAATGTAATTCGAAGAACTGCCTGATTAAGTTGATGGAGCCTGATGATCCATGACAGGCAGGCCCAATCACTTGCCAGACAAATTAATGGTGTCTGGATGCCCTCGTCCTCGAAGAGGAAGAGGAGGAAGTGTGGCTTGTAGATGAGCTTGCTTGTTGACACTTGTATAAGCTAATTTCTTTTTTAACCTTGCTAAATGAGGCAGCAAGATGTAAAAGAAAAAAAAATAGAAACAAAAGGACACCATTGACAGCATAGCCTGGAAGGCAAGAACATCCATATATATATATATATATATATATATATAT
>SRLM01000243.1:0-76677 GCA_015708895.1 Populus ilicifolia | reverse complement strand
AATTTTAAATTAAAAAAAAAAAAGTTTGAAGGAGATTTGAAGCCAAACCCATGCGGTTAACCTCAGAAAAAGAGATGCATGTTTGCCTGCATACTAGTAGGTTTCGGATTGAATGATGTGATGTACACTCCGTGTAAAAACATTTACAATCACCTGTATCATATGCTAGAATATTTTTTTATTAACATTTAATAAATTTTATTTTTATTCTAAACTTGATTTTTATTTTTTTTTAATTTTTATTTATTTTATTTCTAATTCTTTTATTTGATATTTTTTGCTTTCAATTTATTTTTTAATATTTTATTAGATATAAATTTAACTTAGTAATTTTTTTAAATTTATTTTTTATAAAATTAATCTTCATCCTGTAAAACTAACACTTATTGTTCTATGTTGATTTTAATCTTTTTTTTAAAGTTTTATTTGAAAAATAATTTTTTTATTACTTTGATGATAGACCTCATGACTTTTTAATTTTTTTTTATGATTTTTTTTATATTTGAGTCACGAACTCAATGAGTTACCTAAATTGATTAATATTTTTTTTTATTTAATAATTTATTATTATTTCATGATGATATTATATATTTAACAAGTTAACTTAAATAAAATTAAATTATTTTTTAATTTTATTATTTAATATTTAATTTATTAAAAAAAGTATTTTATTTTGGATTTATTATCAATTAATTTCATTAAAATATTTTAATAATATTAAAAGAATATCTTTCCATAATATTTAAAAATATTATTTTTTAATATAATATTTGTATATTTTGTTAATTTGATTTTTATAATTTTTTTTATTATATTAATAAATTAATCAATTCATGCTCCTCCGAGCCTCAAATTTTTCTCCTCAAAATCTTTTTTTACGTTGGGACGCGCGGGAACCAATGTGGTAAAAAACCAAACTAAAGCAGCTTTTACTTTATCTGCAACCAAACCAAACTTAACACCCACGAGTTTTTCATCTCCATCAGCAATTGCAGCTCTTTTTTCTCTTCTGGCTTCGTATTCACAAGGTTAGGCTCGCACCTATTGATTCACTGTACTTGATATTCCTAACTTGGCATTGTAATTTCTTCGTCTCCTTCTTGAATTATGCAGTTGGGTTTGGTTTTTCTCTTATTCTTTTCACGTTGTGGGTTATTGATGTTGACAAAGATGGCTGAGTTAAAAGTTAGTTCTTTTTGTGAAGTCTTAGATTATTGTTGTTTAGGTCTCAACATGGGCTTTTGATGTTTTTGAATAGATGGTTGTTATTGTTGTCTGAAACTATTAGCTTAGGGTTCGTGTTGTGTAATGTTTTTTTTTTTAAATTTACTTTTGGGGTTTATTTTTGGATAATTCATTTCTGTTAATAGTATACCATGTACCGTGATCATTTAGCAGCGCCCCCCGCGCCACCCCCCCTGTTTTTTTACTTGGGAAAAGAAAGGGGAAAAGTTAAATAGTGTAAGTTTATTTATGGACTGAAGCTGATATTCTCATGGACCTTACATTTTGAAGAATTGAAAAAAGGGCTTTAGTTGCTATGTTGTTGATGGGATTAATGCATGCAAGTTCTCATCTCCTAGAGGGGTGATGGGCAAAGACCAAGATTTTTTACTTATTCCTTGTGCTCTTTTCAGGAGGAATGGCGAAGGGTTACTTCAAGCAAGAGCATGGTCTTGGTATATACTTTGATTTTTTTTTTGTTTTGATCATGGCAAATTGACGAAAAGTGTTGACTTTTTCGTTCTTTTATTTTTTCCTTTTCTTCAGAGAAGAGGAGGGCAGAGGCTGCTAGGATCAGGGAGAAGTACCCAGATAGGATTCCGGTGAGTGACCAATGATAATTTCCTCTCTCAATTGTTGGTTATTGATTCTCATGCGTGAAATCTTTTGCATTAGAACCAATAACGAGATTATTATTCTTCTGTTTGTAAATTGGTGTCTTGTATCTCCATTTATTACCAAGGTTGAATATATGGTGGAAAGTTGGCTGCAGAATGGTGTATTACTTTCCATGTGGACAATATATTTGCGGAATTTATTTTAAAAAATCTTTTGGGTTTTTGACAGTTTAACGCATGAATATGATGAAAGCCTTGAACAGTAGTCTTTTGTCCAAATGATCTATAACAAACTGCTTCTGCTTTTCTATGGAACCAGGTTGAACAATGGGTTAATTCTGTTTGCAATTATCATTCATAGGGATGCCTCATGGGTGTTATTTACAATAATTGGTTGGAAAGTTTTAAAAACAAGGAAATGCAGTCAATGATGAATGGATCTGCTGCATGCTCTGGAAACTTCTCTTTTCTCTGGGTTGTATTGAAAGGTGCCTTATATTTATGATCTGGCTTAGTTCTATTATGTAAATAATATTGCTAGTCAGTTGAATTGAGTTTCTTTTTTTTGCAGGATACAAAACTTGATTAAAATGTCTCCCTTCAGAAAATATTTCATGATTTAATCTCTGACATTACTTTCTAGTTGCTGCATACAATTGCATGAGTTGTGCTTGTTTGTTTTTAAGGTGACCTGTCTCTAATCGTGCTTATTTGTTTTTAAGGTGATCGTGGAGAAGGCAGAAAGAAGTGATATACCAAACATAGACAAGAAAAAGTGAGTAGAGTGGATGGCTTTCTGATTTTCTTCAGATCTCAACTTTGCCACCACTCACATGAAGGGGAACCCAGCACACATGATTTCTAGTTTCTTTGACAGCCTTTGAGTATGCATATGGGAACACACCACCCATTCCTGCAGGTTGCACAAAGCTGAAATATAACCTAATGCTCTTAACCTGCTAGAACTTAAAGATGATTAGAAAATTGACGATTGTAAAATTGTTTTTGCATGAAAGGGAAACACCATATAACCTACAGTTTCTACCTCCATTATTTTCATTTCATGATTGCCAGAATATACCAGTGGTGCGCCNCCCCCCCCCCTTTTTTTTTGCCAGACCAGCCCTTATCATTGTGTCGCTGGAATAGTCTATCTTACATCTTTATTAATCACTGTGGGATGGTCTGCCTTTCCATCTTTTAATCATGGCCTTTCTCAAGTGGTTTAGCCCTAGAAAATATCTTTTTTTTTTTTTTATTACTGGGATTTTGATAAGCTGCTATGATTAATGGTATTGAGCTCTTTCCCTATAAGTTGAACCTGAAAATTGCAGGTACCTTGTTCCAGCTGACCTGACTGTAGGACAGTTTGTCTATGTTATCCGCAAAAGAATCAAGTTGAGTGCAGAAAAGGCAATCTTTATATTTTTGGATAATGTCCTCCCACCCACAGGTAAACTCTTGCGCATATATATATATAGTCTTTCTCTTAAGATCTTGTCATCAGCCTCTGGATCGGTAAAGGTGCATGACATTTTCATCTGTTTGCTGTTTGCAGGTGCTATCATGTCTGCCGTATATGAGGAGAAAAAGGATGAAGACGGGTTTCTCTATGTTACCTACAGCGGAGAGAACACTTTTGGGTCTCAGATTCCACTGTAGACATCTGTGGTTGCCTCGTTTATTTCCTGGTTCCACCAAATTATATATCATTACTATTGTCTTCACCCCCTCGTGTCAATCGTTCTTTGTTCTGCCTAATTGTAAAGATACTTGCAGTCATGTATATAAGCTTGACGAACCCTTTCATTCCCAAGTCATCTTTTAATACTTTACAAAGGGCTTTTTAATCGAGTGGTTTCGATTTCAGCCTTTATCTTGAAAATAAAGCAAATATTAATCAAATTGAAATGTCAAAACAAGGTCAAGCTGGTAAACCCCAGAAGACGGTGAATATATCGAGGCCCTAGTGACAGTCCGATGCCAGGCAATTCAGGAGGGACGGACTTTCGATGATGGCTTAATGTGCCGTCACTTGGAAAAATCTCTGGTGTATTGCTGTTCACGCTCTACTGTTTGTGTTGTGGGTCTTGCTAATGGCTCTCGCGGTTGTAACAATGGAGTACTGGGCTTCCATTGTCGTGGGATTTTGTCCTCTTGTGAAATCAGTATAGACCATGCAGTGTAGAACTCCGTGTATATAAAATAAATCTGTGCAAGGTGATAACACGAAAAATTATCAACAAATTAAAACCTGAAATCGTTTAAAAAATTATAGAAAATCCTATTTTCCTTGCAGTATTTCCTTTCTTTCGACAAAGCCCTTATCATTGTTTATTCAGTTTAGCTTTAATTGTCTTTCCCTCAACTTGCAACCGAATACAGTGTCATTCATCTGTAAGCTGGGAAGAAAAAGAACTAGCTACCATGTAAATAGTGTCATTCATCTGTAAGCTTGGAAGAAAAAGAACTAGCCACAACACCAAGGATCTTGGCCTAGTGGTGGAAGGGGCTTGTCTCCTTTCACTGCACCTGGGTTCGAGTCCTAGCGTGCACGCCTGTCACCCCCGCGGTGTTTTACATGCCTACTGGGTTTGCAGGGTATTCAGTAGACCGTGAGGATTAGTCGTGGTGCGTGCAAGCTGGCCCGGACACCCCACGTAAATAAAAAAAAAAAAAAACTAGCCACCATGTAAATTCTATCTTTACTCAATTTAAGAATCGTGGAAAGCAACAGAATGGTGAATGTTAAGCATTAGGAGTAAATTCTTCAACAGTTTTGTTATGTATATTGTCATAAAACGAACTCAGAAATTAGGTTTAGCCGTTTACATGTGGTATTGATCAATCATAAAGGATTTAACTGTGACCTTCAATATTTTTATTTGTTTTTCGAAACGAAATGGAAATTGTACGAGCAACTTGCAACGTTAGGATCATATTCTTCGGAATGCATTGCAGATGTTAAACAAAATTGTTTGGCAGGTTTCTCCTCGTCAATTGGATGTCCACATCCTTCCCAGTTGTCTAGGTCAAAGCTCCCTCTCCCTGCTCCTAGTTAAATTGACCCTTGAGAAAACCATCAAACCAAGAGATCACCACAACATGATTAAAACACATTGCCTTGCTTGGACTACCAATGGGAGGCCCAAGATTCTGACATGGTAATGCCGTGTTTATGTGAATAGCACATGGTTTACCTGCCTAGTTGATGCTCGTTGTAGGCGGTGAGAGAGGGCTTCGGACCCTCTCATGTCCCATAGAGCAGGTGCAAGTTATGGTTTAGTCATGCACCTTTGTCTCTCCAATTTTCTGTCCCCACCTATGTCCCTAGTGTTTCAACTTGCTCTTGAAAAGATATAAGGCACCGCTCTCTGATCAGGCCAGGTTTCACTTGGTTTTATATGGACGTACCATATCCATATATACTGCATAATTTACTCTTTTTACCATTGCAGTGTAGATTAATCTCCAGGAAAAAAGAGAGAGAGAAAAAATAATCAATAACACTTATCATGGATAATTAATGATATTAAGAATCAGAGCTATATATCAATATCATTGAAAATTAAAGAAATCGATGTGAGGAAAAAAAAAAAAAACCTTAGTCTGATCAAGTCGGTGACAGGACATTGCCGACTTAAATGGTGATATATATGAAACAACATCTGTTACATATATGATGTTTCTGTTTGCTTCTGTGAGTTCCAAACAATGCCATGAGCTGAGTTTTCTTTTTTCTAGAAATGTCATGAGAAGCCAGCAGCAATTGGTAAACAAGAACAGAAAGCATATATTTTAAGGACGATCATGTTCTATCGATGCCTCCCCGTCACCGCCCTTCTTCTCCTTCCATTCCTTTCTTTATGTTTTTTTTGGTATTCTAACCAGTGATATGAGGTCTATGCACATATATCCTTCATGAAATCGTGTTCTGTTTCGTCCGTCGGTTCAGAAAATCGTTATATTATGCTTGTTTATCAATTAATTAATTATTATCAGCTAAATTAATTCAGAAATGGCCATGAATAAAATCGAAATGAAAATGAAACTAATGAATGACCGCTGCATTGTTAATATCATGCAATGTTTGGCCTAATAAAGAGGGAGTAATAATTATGCACAGTAAATCGAAATATTGAACATTGACTGGTCACCCCTTTCACAGGTTAGATTAAATTCTCCATGGAAATAATGTCAACAAAGATCAAAAACGTTTGTCTCAACTGACAAGCCCATATGCAGTTAGTAAATCCCATGCAGAAACTAAGACAAGGAATGGAATTCCTCTGTAGAAACACATGGGTCGGATCTATAGATTTTTTTTTTATATATTGCTGTATAGAGCCTCAAGTGTATCATGTACTAGCAGTTCTTAATTTACCATGGTGGATCCTATACATGCTGATAGAAAATAGAATCGCCCAACTTGTTTTCTGGTAAGAAAAAAAGAAGAAGAAGACGTCTTATAGCTTCAGATGGATGCAAGAAGGCATGCAAAATAACTTGATTGTCTGCAATGTCAACCTGTTTAAATTATTTTCCCTGGAATATTGTTCCTGCAGATCAGCAGAAATTAACATTACTCGTGCTAAGAATCCATTAGACTAGCTAACTGGTTGTCTTTGAGTTACAGCATAAACAGACTGAGAAATACTGTTGGTATATACATTAAACATACATTTTAAAATTCAAATTTCCAATAAACCACCACTACCACCACCATGCACATTTTCATTATGTGGCTCTATAATGAAGTTATCTATTTTCTTGGTTCTCCACGATTGATTTTAAATGTGTGTGTGTGAGAGAGATAGAGAGAGACAAAGGAGGCCCCCGAATATCTTCGATTTCGTTTTCAAGGTTCATCACCCAAACATTTGCATGTTCTCTTGTAGAAAGTCTCCCAGACCATACAAAACCTGCATTAAATGCTCTTGCTACTCCAAGCATTACAAATACTTATGAGCCCTGACGGTGAACTCACCAAACAAACTTTAACAATTATTCATTCTGTGACATCGATTTCCAAGATCATCTCTCGCCATGTCTACTCTCTCTCTTTTGCTTCTCATCTGTCTTTCTTTGCATGCATGCAATGCTCGCTTTCTTCGCCTCACTGACAAGGAAACCAAAAAACAAGTCCTGAACAAGGTTATTGATATAAAATAAAAATAAAAGTGAACGTATACATTTAAGTTCATTTTGCTTGTATAAAACATTTCAGTTTTGGTCTATACTTTTTTACGTCCACGATAATTGATGCAGTCGGATTTTCAGGATTTGGTGCAAGATGTCGATAAACTGAATATCGATAGAACTACTTTAGCTCCATCGGAGATGATGCCTCCAGT
This sequence comes from Populus ilicifolia, assembly GCA_015708895.1. Lineage (NCBI taxonomy): Eukaryota > Viridiplantae > Streptophyta > Magnoliopsida > Malpighiales > Salicaceae > Populus > Populus ilicifolia. The sequence continues at coordinate 69,482 of SRLM01000243.1, read as the reverse complement.
TTCAGAGGAGCAAGGAGCACAAGGACAACAAGTAGTTGGAAGAGATGATACAATTACTAGTAAGATCAGTTTACTTAGTGCAACCACTATGAAAAAGAAAGATGAAGAAGCTTTTACGAAGCAAGAAGAAGGCACAAAAGTGTTAGGTTGGTTGCCATTAATGTGCAACAACCATTTGGTATTGCACCAAACATGTGCATTCATACAAGATGTCAAAGGTTGGCAGCCACCATTGTTGAAGAAGAGTTGGAGTTGGCAGCCACCTTTGTTGAAGAAAAGCCTCCATGAATGCCTATAAATAGAGGCATATGTTAGAGAGCAAAATGTGAGAAGAGAATTGTGAGAATGTGAAGAGAGTATAGAGGAAGAGAGAGCTGCAATGGCAGCAGCCTTGCTGCCATTGCAGCAGCTGCAAGTGCAGCAAAGAGAGGTGAGAGTTGAGTATGAGAGGGTGTAATCCTCCTCCTCCATGTATTTGTTTTGTATTTTTCTCTATCTCTAAATATATTGACTTCTCCCGTGGATGTAGGCGGTTTTGCCGAACCACGTTAAATATTGTGTCAGTATGCTTGGCCCTCCTATGAGCAAATATCATAACATCACCGGTCGGGATTCCCCAACAAAAAGGAGCAACTTCAGGTAATTTTCCAACTCAGAATGAAACCTACCATAAATAGAACATATACAAACAAACCCTTACAATAACAAACGCGATAGCTTGGCCTAGAGGATCCTAGGTTACTCTTCAATGAACTAGTAGCATTGTCGAAAATCAACCATGCAATTCAAGTTCTGTAATCTACTTATTCAGCTTATCTAGGGTTCCAAATATTTAATACGGTATTGAGTCTCTTCAAGTACCCCTAACTAGATCTTAAGATACCCATGTCTTTGCTAAAGGAAAAACTAAATCTTCTACTCCATAATCTATGGACATGGAGAAATGATGTCCAACCTTTGTCTTATAAATATTTGTTCAATGCTTACATGTTAAAAGAAAGTAATATGCTCTATAAAACTGCTTTACTATGTGATAGTAATTAATGTTTTACCTGCAGGAAATAAAGTTATCGTATCTTCACAGGCTGATTTTCAACAGTCGTCTAAAATAATAATAGAGGTGAGTTAAATACTCCATGATCATTAATTTATTAAAGGATGGTTTTTATGGTTGCTAGGCTGTTATGTTCTTGGTGTGGTACTGACCAAGACTCATGGCCCATCTTCCTCGCCATGCCCTCCATCAGGATGGCAAGGCAGATTGGTTTGCTCATGCATGCACCATACAAGCAATGAGATCATGAGTAGCATATAGCACGAATTTGCTTAATTACATGCCGTAGCTGATCATCAATAAATTTTGTATAAACATGCATTTATATATTTACATATAATAAATGTCAAGGATATTCAATTAAATGGATGTTTATAGAGATGTTAATTTGGTTGATTGTTTGCCCAGGGATTGAAGGGGCGAGGAAGATCTATGCTTGGATCAACAGCAAATGATACCGAGGAAGCTGTGCGATCTGAGGAAAATGACTTTGCCGAGGATGTAGCTGTCATGGATTATGCACAACCCCATCGGAAACCACCCATCCACAATAAAAAACACTAGGCCAGTATATATTGTGATAATACATGTACTTAAATGGCTTTCTTCTCCGACCCAGCTCCTCCAAATTTCTGTTTGATGGAAGATGATCATATTTCCAAGATTTGCATGCAATAATGTAAAAAATATCAGAACAAGGTAAAAAAAATTCTCAAGAACACTTTTTCATATTTTCTGCCAGTAATAAGATCAGTGATACCTGTGGTCGATATTGTTAAGCATTTTCGTTAACAGAATATTCGTCTTCTCTATTGGATTAAAAGGATCACTAAAGCCTTCATATACAACGAGCTAGGGGCAGCGAACTCTCTCAATTTAAAAACCCTTGCAATATTCATTCCAACCGAGTTCTAAAGCCTTTCATAACATGGAGATAGGTCTTAGAGACATGCCATAATTTCAATTTTTAGATGGTGGCTTCTTCGATCTGTGACTGGACAACAAGGATCGATACCCTAAAAAGTCTAAATTTCTGACATGCACAGCATAAGCTCGCTCCAACAACTGTGTAATGTTTCAGTGGCTAGCGACTTTAAATGAGGTGGTGAAGTGATAGAAGATGTGAAAAGATGGAGGGAGGCCCCATTCACTGTATTTTACGCTTTTGCATTAATGACATTGGTGAATAAAAGGGACAAACTTGACATGGGTTTCTCGCCATTGTTGACATTGTGTTGGTTGGTTGGCGTTTCTAAAATGAAAGCAATCGTATCTGTTGCAGTTTGATTTTTCAGTTCTCTCTCCGTAGACAGCTGCAATAAGGTGAAAACGATTATCCGCAAACGTCAAGTGATATCAATTGCACCGACGCATGGGAACGAAAGGAAATTCAGCTAACCTCTAGGAGATACCATGAAGAATCATGACTGAGAACCCTCACCTCCAGGCTCCATGGATACTGCTAGTACCCGTGCAATATTGCTCCTCCCATCATTCTTGTAAAACCTATTAGGATTGGTGTTTTACAAATTGTGAAGGATGATGATAATACCTAGCGGGCGAAGTTGCCAGTATTGCTCCATAAAGATGCTCCTCTATAAAAATAATGTGCTCCATTTACCAAGATTTTAAAGGGATTTAAGCATTCGCATTCAAAGCAACATGGGATCATCTTATAGTTCTAGATTTCCCCTGGATTAAACGAAAAGAGGTGAGAATAAAAAAACAGTACACTGAACAGGCAAACAGACGCAGTATCAAGGATGACGCATTTGCTGTCATATTGGCAAAAGTAGACTTTTCCCTGCCATAACATTAGCTAGAAACAAAAATTAATGAATTCGCTGCAGATCTAAAGATCTTCCAACGGAATTTCAATCCCAAGAACTAATGAAGTGCACGGCAAAAGTTTCTACTTCAAATATCATTACTGTCCTAAAAAGAAAAAAAAAATCCCTGCAAAAACTTGATGGAAATGTCTGTTCTTCATGTCCTGAATAAATTCCAAGGTCCTTATAGCCAGCTTCAGAGAAACCTCTCCACCACCCAACAAGAAGAAATCAGGATTGAGTCTTGCAATTGTTTCATCCAAAATCACCTGAGATCAAAACTCTTCAATCAAATTAGTAAGACTACAATGATAGGCATAATTCTCTCACCTCATGCATATCTATCCATACGCTTGTGTGTCAATCTTTCAGGATCATCCCCCGCTAATCTCAACTATTTTTGAAAGACCTCATCTTTCCCTGTCACATTTTACGATGTTCCTTGTACAAATGTATGATAGATATGCATCTCTACAGCTGTTTGCAGTAAATATTCCCAGCTAGCTCAGGCCTATATCCATGCGAGCAACTCAACGTGAAGTGTCATCCCGAATTTTATTTTAGTGTCGGACTGGCAGAAAATCATTGATCTTGGCCGCCATTAGAGTGGACCGCTACATTACATCCCAATTTGACAGCATGATGTTTAGAACCATGGACCACTTGAATCCTCAATAGCTGGCACAGCAGTTGACGATTTGATTAATGAAAAAATAGTTCCATGTTAGCATTCATGATACGAATAACAAATCAAGAGTACCGTTTACTTTTCTTTTTTGCCAAAATTTCCATACCGTGTATACAAAACAACAGCCACACCACCCTTACGCAAAACAGGGATAAGTATCTACCTCAGCCATTAATCCTTGGGACAAACTGTCTAAGTGTTCATGCTGGCATCAAGCAAGACAGAACACTGAAGCGTGTACTGTCTGGAAAACATGTACATGTGCACATAAAAAAGACCTTAGGTAAGCTTTACACCACAAAAGGCATTGAAGTGAAGAATTTGGATCAAAACCAACAAATCTTGATCGAGATTGATCCTAGATTCTCTAACTCTGGGAATTGCATTAAGCTGTACAGCTTAGCAATTAATCTTCCTTCCAAAGATTACCAACATATTTGCAAGCCAGGACGGAGCTTGAAAAGGCATTGAATGCTAAAAGTTGCAATATGAGATCGGCTATAACCAAAGAAACATCCAAGTCAGAATGAGGTGAAATAAAATACTTAACAGAAGAGAATATCAAGATACTTACTAAATAGTGAAAGAACAGTTTCCATCTCTTGATTTCATAGAAAAAAGATGAGTATTTATCGGAATGTCTGTTTTCAAGCTAACACGTCACTGCATCATGCTCACATCCAATCAGCTTAGCTGGTGTCTCCTCGGGGGCAAGCCTCACTGAATGTTAAAAATAAGAAGAAGGAAGACGACATTGCATTACTTTCTCACTTAAGAATCACATAAAGGTTGATGAAACTGCACTTGTGTTACAAGCTTACCAGGGGAAACGAGAAAAAAACCAACAAAAATGAAAAAGAAAAGGGGAGTAAAATTTACAGCGAAACTTGCATCTTCTAAGATGCAGAGTCTTACATAAACAAGTATTCATCAAACTTGCTAGTTCCCAGATGCTTTTAACCATGTCCAAGTCCTACAGATTTATTAGTCAAAGAAACAAAAGGGCATTCAAACATAACATAACATCCATCACTGAAATATTTCTATCGTGAAGACATTATTCAACACTTCTTGGGTAGAGCTCTCAATGACGCAATCCTTTTAGCATTTCCTGTGGTATCTTATGTTTGTTTTATGTTTCCCTGTTCAACAAAGTCTTCATGCAAATGACAACTCTTGTGACGATCATCGTTTTCTCAACTTTTCACGATGCTAACTCTTCAAGTATTTTCTTTATAACCATAACTGGTAGTTTTTAATAGTGCATGCATATAACCACTTAAGCTATAACTTTTGTATGAATACAAGAGCAGATAAGAAAAGGTGTCAATGAAACCCGACATGTCATGTCCATTTTTCAAACAAGCCATGTCCTCCACAAATCTTGTCTATGTGTTCTAATTTTTACTGACAATAGGCAAATCATAACTACTTATGCGTCTATGAAAGGGGACAACATTCTTATCAGTCAAATCAATTGACTTATGATTGTTGTTCACAAGCCATTTACTTGGACACACATGCTCACAAAGTCAAATGGGAATCGAGATTCTTCAAACAATGTTTCCCCAATCTTGATAATAAAAGAATATTGTAAGGTATATGTAAATTTTAAACAAGAAGAGATATCGGCAACTTATGTTAATGATGCTGATAAAAGATACTGAAATATTTATGCAATTATGATATCTTTGATAAATTGGGTAATTAGCATATATAAAAAAAACTGTCAAATAAATACAAAAGCAAAATTTTTGGTGAAATAACATAAGCAAAAAGTTTTGGTGAAATAAAACCCTTTCAAACATTACAATTTTAAATCACGATATCAATTAAATATCATAATTAAAAATCACAATAAAATTTTAATTGATATCATGGTTGATATCAATTAAATTTAAAACAAATTGGTTAATTGATTCATAAAACAAATCACAAAATTACCAAAATCAGGGTGTCAAGACCAAATTTTTAAAAGCAGTCGAAGTAGCAATTCCATAAGAAAAACAGCCTCTAGAAACTTCTGTTAAAATTTAAGCACAATCAAATGGTTAGACAAAAATTTATAGCCCTTTTAAACTATTATCATATTTGACACGACCAGACCTTCTCTTGGACTTAAACCATTCTCACTGGTCATAAATATATTTGCTTGACCATTCATGTAATCTATTTAGGACAAATCTTTAACTAGTTATGGTAGACCCACAACTAACTGCTCATAATTACCCACCATCACAAGTCCGATTATATTATTAACATTGAAAAACAAAAAACCAAAAACAACTATTATGTGAATAATAAATTTTTGAGATTTTAATTGAAATATGTTTTTGAGTCTACATGTTGGAAAGAAAAAAAAAAGATATTTTGACTTATAAAATATATTTGGGAGAAAAGGTTCATAAAATTATAGTTTTTTTGTGCAAAACACCAGTTCATACAACTAGCTCAATTGGCCAACCGATTAGGCTAAAGAATTGATAATAAAGACTCTATGTTAAGTTGTCATGCTTCATAAATATTACATATTTAAATATCGCTATTTTAAAACATGACATCATAAAAATTTACTGTTTTAGTAAAAAAGTTTCAAATGGTGTTACACTGTTAAATTTTTTAATTTACTGTGTTAATTTTAAAAATAATCCTGATATCTTCATGCGAGGAAGTATGAGGTGAGTCAGTGTCCCATCTTGCTACTCCATTCCACGGATAGACAAAGGCATGGAAACTCTTAATTTATCTATTGTCAATTAACCATTGGAAGTGATCTTTACCTTTTTCTTCATATTGCTAGGAAACTATAAGAGTATATTCAAATTATTTATGCATAAGAAGGAAAGGGTAATGAAAATAGTAAAACATTAAGAAAGACGTATCACTAGCAAAATGGATGTGCCATGGCACAGCTCTGTTGGAAACTATGATATACTAGATCAACAACCCAAAAGCTTTGGGTAGATGGTGATTCCCAAAGATACAAGAGCCATCAATATTATTACTCTGCATCAATTAAATTGAATTAACCATCCAGTCTCCAGTACCAAATGCAACACCCACCCACTTCTAATACATAACCAAATAGTTAATGGAGTGTTTTTAATTGTTACCCACCTCTTATGCGCAATAATAACTATTGAATTCTATTGCAATTGTTACTGACTGCTGAGATTATTTGTTCACAAAGGCATAAGAGAATTCACAGAAAATGAATTCATAATGACTTGAAAAACACTTGCAACCTATATTAATAAACCACCCTTTCTATCTGAAGAATGATTATTTAAGTTGTTATATGAGCCTTTAGATCATCAAGAGGATAACAACTTACAATTGATTTTCTTTTTTAGATATCTTCCCATCGTTGAGTGCAAACAAATAGTTTTTAACCGCTTCAGCATTGAATCAAACAGTGTGCTGAAATAAAGGAGGTGTTCATCTGTAAGATGTCCAGGCATCACATAAATGGAAAATTGTAAATATGGATTACGGAAACAGCAATGTACCGGAACAACAACACTGTAATACTTTGAATTATTTTGATCACTGCAGTTAATGATTTTGGATGGGGCCTGTGTATTAACCTGAGGAAAAAAATGAACTTAACCCATCATTCAGTAAGTCAAAGGGTAAATCTCTTGGTTAGGAACTCATACATTAAGAAAAAGAAGATAGTTCAATAATGAATTTAGATACTCCATAGCATGATTCCATTCAAAGTTATAGAATACGCAAATGATGAATTGTGGCTTATAAGATGAGTTTTACATAAAAGAAAATGATAATACTTTGATGCTAATTGCCAAAACATACAGTTCTATTCAGTAACCATCCTAATATCGATGACTGATGAAAAATATTGAATTGACATTATTAGAAGAAGCAGGTTAGTGCTGTTATTGCTAATGGATATTTCCAGATGAGTGCTCGCTCTACAACAACTTTCCAGCAGTCTCAAGCAGAGATTATTGTAAGGATTACACTTTATCATGAGAGACCAGGTTACATCTAAATTGAGCGGCGATGTCGAACTTTTAAGTTTTTGCAAACTAAAACATAGCTAGTTTTCAGATCCACAAAATGCCACTTGATTATTGTTAATAGATAAATGCATGCTCCAAATAGGTCTAGTAATATTTTTCACCAACTTTTGTGAGGTGGTGCACGTGCAGTTAACCTTTTGAGTCCTCCAAAGTCCAAATCCCTTACACCCTCTCCCATTTCTTACTTCTAGAGCAAAAACTAAATAAGATGCTCATACTCCTTTCCTAATCATTGATATAGACTATGGAATGCGGAACACGGTATTTGTAATGGAATACCAAGCAAAACCGAATTGTCTGTAATTGTTTTGTACCCAAAACTCAGAACTTTGAACTCCTAACTGGTTACCACCAAGGAATCTAATATCTAGCAAAGAATATCCCCATTGAATCTTCAGTGACGATCCCCGCATTCTCCTCTCGCCTGCCCTCTCCTTTCCCATGTTTCCCTAAACCTCAGCCATGTGAACAATACAAAAAGCACAAAAATAGCTACCCATTCCATCATTATCTATAATGAATCAAAAAAACAATCAATAACTTCCAAAGATTGCATTCATTTCTAATTCCAAGCTCCATAAGATCTCATTCCCTCGGTAAAACACACGGGGCATCCTAATTCCATTTGCATAGGAAACAAATTCAACAATGTGTAGATTACTGCAAACAAATTTTTGACATATCCAATGGAACGAATGCATTTATGCACCATCTTCTTAATCTCTCTTTGATGAATAATCAATCCAATGCATAAAATTTAGTCATGCATTCACACTCAATCCTCACTTAATTCCACGAGGGTATCCATATTATAAGCATTTTCGCTGAGTCAAAACTTCCTTTAACTATAAAGGTCAGCGTCCAATTTAATTTAAGCATCAGAAACTTTTTAACATCCAAAAACCTCATTTCAGCTTAATAAAGCTATAAATTTGACCAAATTAAGATGGTAAATAAAAAAAATAGCGAATGTGTTAAATAACAACATACCAAGACTATGCTTTTACAACGGTGATGAATAGAGGCGGCACCGAGATTGTCGAGTCGGGACTCGATAGACCAGTCGTAGTAATCTGGGGGACTTTAACGAAGACGAAGTCAGTGACACCGTTTGGTCGGAGAATGGCGGAGAGACGAGCTTAGGTGGCCCCATGACGTCTTTGGCGGCGGCGGAGAGGTCGTTGTTTGGAGAGTGAGATCGAGGTTTGATATTCCATTGAAGATTCCGGTTTGGACTCGCACCAGCTCTGCTAGATGCGGTAGTCCCATTTGCGGCTTTCGTCAGACTATGGTTCTCTAGGTCGAACGGTGATGCTCCGTTTTATGTTGTGATCTTCTGTGAGCTTGACGAGGATGAGAATGCAAGGTATGACAGTTTGTGCAGATCGTGGCCGTTCGTATTTCTCAAGATAATGTAGATATAAAATATGATAATGTATAAAAAGATTAAAAAATAGATATCACGAGTTGGAATTTTTAAAACTTAATTAAAATGATTGTGTGCGTGTGTGTGTATATATATATAATTTGATTGTTTATAGATTAAATACTTTATTTTATTTTATTTAAAAATATTTTGACTTTAAAGTTTTTATTGATGATTTTTTATTAAATTTATTTAAAGTAACAAAAATAGCTTGTTTTTTGATAGGATGTAAAATAAGTTAATTGAAATTTAATAATAATAGAAAATTAGATTTAATATTGAGAATATCACTATACCCATATAAATTCAATATATGTAATATTCATGACAAACTTAGTTAAACCCTATATATGCAACTCGCTTGGGTTTAAAAGAAATTAAATATGCTAGGTTTATAATTTGTATATTATTAGAAGTTAGGTTGGATATAATTATGTGTTTAAATCCAAACCAATTATATTAAAAATAACTCTATCCAAGATGATCGGGCTAAATATTTATTATTTGTATTATTATTGTTATTTTTATTATTGTTGTTGTAATTTTATTGATAATTCGTTTGATATAATTTAGCATATTATCGATAGTCAAATTGTATGTGATTTCATCAGTAAAATTATATATCATCAATAAAAAAATATTAATAATTTTGTCGGTAAGTTAATAATAATAGTGATATTTATAGTAATTATTTTCTAACTCTTTAAAATATATTAACAAACTTTTTTTGTCAGTAAATTAATAATAATAATGATATTTGTTATAATTATTTTTTAACTTTGTGGAATATACCGACGGACTTGTTCCGCTAATAATACCATCTTTAATTGTTTTAAAAGATATTTTAAAAAAAATATATATTAAACAAAAAAAATAATATAAAAACAAATTATTTTCATATAAAAATACATGTTTTTGTTATAAATTTAAATATTTATACATTCAAATACAATAAAACTATAACAGGATAAGTGTTGAAAAAGAAGAAACATGGGTGAAATAAAAGATGCATGCGCACCTTTGATTTATTATCTTATCTTTATTATCACTCAATAAATTTCTGTATAATTCATAATGAGCCATCAAGATTTTTATAAAACGGGTTATTTGATAAGGTACATACTAGTCCAATATCATCTTAAATTATAAAGTTTGAATGCCCAGCATCAATTATAAATATTCAATTATAGAAACAAGACCTATATAGGAGTATTATAATCATATGGTTATTTTTCTAAACCTGTTTTGGTTAAGATAAAACGTGTAATATTTAGAAATATAGCTGGGAAAAAAAAAAGATCAAATCTTGGATTACTTGGTGCAAGTTTTAACGGTCAATAATCTACAGCCAACTTTTAGGCACCTAGACTTTTCCTCGATTGGTTTTGAGGTACAATCTTCCACATTACAATAAATAAATAAATAAGGATTAGGGATTCATTATGGATTAAGAGTGTTTTTACCTTGGATTCAAGCAATGTTTCTTCCCAGAAAATTTGTTCAATCTCGCTATAATTTTGTTCATTTTATTCTCCTGCTTTGTATGTCCTTTCTTTTGTTGAGAGCATGGCGAGTTCAACACCCTTTTATGGAGAGACGTGGCTGATGGCTGCCTGGAGATCACAGTTTTCCCTTTGCTTTTGGACTTCTTGGCGGCTGAAATCTCATCCTTTACTTCACTTGCTTCTTCCTTTTTTAAACAAACAAATGGAGAAAAACACGTAAAAGAGTCTATTTTTCTCTTCTTAGGAAAAACAACTTATTTATTCTTGATATATATCTTCTCGATCTGTAGCTCTAAAGATTATGGCCTCAGATGGCTATTTAATATTTGATGTTATTACGTACGACGTTAGTTTTATCATACGACAATTTACTATTTTTGGGTTATTGTTGTTGAAAATGCTAAGATGTTGCTGCTGCTGCGTGAGTGTGCTTATACTTAGGGTTAGTACATATTCAAACTAGATTTGAAGGAGAGAGTGAAGCTATAGAAATAAGGAGCTTATTCTGTCCATTTGTACTGTTGAGACAGTCATCATAAGCAACATCAATAACCTGAACTTCATTATGCTGAATTTGCTTTGTTCATGCTTAACGATAATTTGTCTTTATAATACGCAAATGCGATCATGGAACTTAACAACTGCTCCAACGACATGTTTGATTTTTGAAAAATAGTTTTTGAAAAATTACTTTTAAAATTTTTTTATGTTTGTTTGTTATTAGAAAAATTGATTAACGAAAAATACTTTCCGGTTGACAAAAAACACTTTCCGGTCAACGAAAAATACTTTCTGGTCAACGAAAATATTTTTTAATAAAAAACAAAATTGGTTTGGTTTTCAGAAAAGCGTTTTTCTTTTTAGTTGTATTTATTTTTTGAAAAGTGATTTTCGAGAAAACACTTTCCAAACTTTCTTGTATTTGTTTGTTATTAGAAAAGTTGATAAACGAAAAATATTTTTCAGTCAAAGAAAAATTTAGCTTGATTTTCAGGGAAGTGTTTTCGTGAAAAATTTAGGAGGAAAACACTTTCTGGAAGTTGTAAAAAGTTTAGAAATGTCATTATTTGCTAATTATATCAAATTTGATTCTCAAACTTTTGATTGTTATATATATTTTGTTTTGAATATTTATTTTTCAATTTTATTTCTTAAAATTTAATTTTATATTTATTTTGATCCTCATTTTTATAATTGTTATTTGCTTTTCTCCTATTATTTTTTTATTGAATTTTTTTCTGTCAAATTTGGTTCTCATTCTTTTGATTGTTATTTATTTTATTTGAAATACTTTATAAAATATTAATTATTATTATTTTAATTTCTTCATCTTTTTTTTAAGATTTGATCTTTATTGTTTTGATTATTATTTATTTTATTTGAGATAATTTATGAAATTATTTTTTTCAATTTTATTATTATTCAAATTTTTAATTTGTAAGATTTATTCCTTATTATTTTAATAAACTTAAGAAAAATAAAATATTAATAAATTATTTTTCAATTCATTTTTCATAACATAACCAAACACTGAAAAGTATTTTCCAGTTTATTTTTCATAATATTGTCAAACATCGTAAAATACTTTACTTTTAAGGAATTTATTTTTTCAGGAATTCACTTTCTAAAAAAAAAATAACTTTCTTGCAAACAAATAGGGACTAACTAATTAAATTTGTTTTGACTCGATCTTATACATTTACATGGACATTTTTCCCATTAAAAATATTATTTTTTATTTTTTATTTTTTTGTTGACCGTTGTTGGAATCCAAAATAATTTATAATTTAAATGCAATATTGCGAAGAATAAATCTAGTAATCTCTCATTTATGAATTTTTGTGATAGATTTTATATTTAAGTATATAATTTGCACTGTAACTAATAATTTCTTCTTGTATGTATGCATAATCTTATATTCCTTTTCAATGAAATACCTGATCCTGTGTGGTCAAGGACGAAGTGAGAAAATTTTCTATCCTGGAATATTAAATAAATATATAGATTTTTTTATAATAAATTATTAATTTATATGTATAAATTTTTAAAGTTATCAGTGAAATTTTAATTTTAAATACATTACCTAAAATATTAAAAAATTAAAGTATATAAAATTAAAGTGAAAGTAAAAATAAACTCAGTATTGAAATTATATTATTCAATCTTTTATGAAATATAATTTATTTATGATCGAATTTAAATCGATATTATAACAATCTCTCAAACAGGATAAAATAACAATATCATATCAACTGAAAAATAAAATAATTAAATTTTTTTCTTTTCTCAATTCTTTTTTCTTTCACTTGATTCTTCTTTATATTGGTATTTTATAAGTTGGACTTTATAAGTTTATAAAGTTATTTTTTTATTTTTTTCCTTGAATTTTCTTTTAATGTTTTTCTTTTATATTTCTCTCTTGTCTTTTCTTTTCTTTCTTTTCTTATTCTACTTCTGCCCAATCATCAACATGTAAAAGGAAGAAAAAACTGATTTATTTTATTTTTTAATAGCAAATAACTATTTTACCCTCAATGAGTCATTTTATTTTTATTTGATGGTATTTTTTTATTAGTACTATCAAACTCTGTTTATCCTAAAATTTTAATCAGATTTTATTTAATATATTTTAAGATGCCCGGTAAAGTTTTAGTTCAATCCGATTATCAGATTGAAAATTACAAACATTAACGAAAAATTAATTAAATTATAATTTTTTTATTAAATTTTAGATTTTTTTAAAAAAATTCTGAAATTTTAACTTAAGCTAAAATATTATATTAGAAGGCTTTATGTTAATTTTCAAAAAAATTGTTACCTAAGTCCATAATTACAAAAAAAAAAATGTTATATAAAACCAATAAAAAATATCAATAAAATCCCTTACAGGCCTACCATATTCAAAACTTTTAAAACATTAGAAAGTTTAATAAAATATTATATTAGTCTATAGATACCCGAGGACAAGTTAGGTTAATTTAAAATACTTTAATAAACCTTTTGAAACCCACTAACTTCACTATTATTATTATTTAAGTTTTTTATTATTAAAGAAACTGATCATTCTTTATCAGTCTGTGTATACGGAGACGACAAGGTATTGGTGTTACGGGAGAGAGAAACAACAGTCTCCGTGGTTACTATGGGTGCTATTTAAAACTAACACATGGTTTTGTTATGTTTGTTTAGGCTTTTAAATGCTTGTAGATGTTCTTAACGCTTAGTATTTACTTTCTTTCTTTCTTTATTTTCGATAAAGTCGATGTTTACATCTTTCAAAAAAGCAATATAGTACGTACATAAACATTTTCGATAAAGTTGCTCGTTCATTTGTATTTTGGGGGAATTTAAGATTAGATTATTACATTATTATAATCATTGCAGAAATAAAATCTAAATGGCTCATCCCTATGGCCAACAAAGAAACATTATTTTTTGGATTCAGCATCCATTGTTATACAGCAGCGTTGGAATCAATATGAACATAAAAATATAATTAAAAAATATAAAAAATATATTTAGTTAAAACATGGATACCGGAAAATTGGAAGTACCATAGTAAAAAAAATTCTCTAAATTAATTAAATTTCATTCCATGTCGAGGGGTTTTTTTTAATTTTTCTTAAGTTCTTATTAGAAAACTATTTTATTAATATAAAGAATATGTTTGGTTAAAGTATATAAGTGTGTGTGGATAAAACTATTAGCTAAAAGATATTTTGTTAGAATTTAAATCGTTGTACTTTAATAAATATTTATTATAATTGTATCGGAATAAAAAAAAATAAATTAAAACGCCCCTTGAATAGTAACACTTTTCATATAAACGCCGGTGTTTTTAAATACTGGAAAATCTTCCGGGCAAGAATACTAGAAGAAAATTTATTTGTTAGACCTATCGTTGTAATTATTTTTTAAAATATTTTTTTATATTAAAATAATTTTTAAAATTAGTATATTAAAATAATTTAAAATATATAAAAAATTAATTTTAAAAAATAAGAAATTTTAGGAACGCGGTTGCACCTAGTTCCTAAACAGCTTACTGCCCACAGATTTGGCTATTTTATTCCACGATTCTGGAAACTCCACCCAAAAAACGTACGCACAGAATCAATAAAAAACCGCTGCCAACAGATTTGTTTCTCTTGTGAGTTGAGACCATTCCATTCCTTCGCTGTAATAAATGAAGAGGTACGGACATGTTTTTTTTTAGGAAAAAGCAGCCACCCCCACGTGATCTGACGATTCTTCGGTGTACCTGATTAAAGGAGGGTTTGTTATTGTACATTATTGTTGTGCCATAGTTTAAAATATTATTTTTTAAGATATAATAAAATAATTTTTTTATTTTTAATATCACTTAAGAAGATTTAAAATTATAAAAAAAATAATTTAATTTTTTTAAAAAAACAAATCGTGGCTGCATAAACAAACATGATAATGACATGGTTTAATTTGCCACATCACCGTTTATATGGGCTCCACTTTGTTGTGCCGTGAGCAAAATAGTATATTTATTTATCTATAATTTATTTTGATATAATTTTTAGAAATTGAACTTTATCTAGAATAGTTACAAATATAAAATTTAATTGACAACTTCTTAATTGAGTTCCATTTCTAAAATATATATTTGTATTTTTTTATGGAATTAAATATATTGATTTGGACACATGAAGAAACAAGTACAATGAATAAAATAAAAACTCAGGAAAACCGAATTATTTCTTGCATAAAAATAATTATCATTTAGGTTTATTTGTTAAGAACATGAAAATAACCTTCAGGGACTTGTTTTTAGTTTTTACAATTTTAAGAGGTTAACTCGTATGTTTGATATTAACAGGCAAAGCCGAATAATATTATCCTTGTAATCATTTTTTATGGTGATGTTGTCCTTGATGGTTGACAGCTTGACATCAAATCTGATAAGTGACTCTCTTTTTTTAAGTACAAGGTATTATTTTAATTATGTCTATTAATTTTATTGTTTCATTATCAAGAATCTTTCTTAAGTCGTGTTTGGTTTTAAATTAAAAAAGCTTGTCTTGAGATTACCTTTCCTTCCAGGTGTCGAGCTATTTCGCTTGAGCTTCCTCCTCTTGTTTTCGCTAGTTTCATACGCAATTTCTGTTACGTGCATTCTTGTTCATCCCGTTTCGTTTTCCTTGAAATAGCTGAAATATTTTCGTATTAATTTAAAAAATAAAATAAATTTTATTTTATTTTAAATCTTGATTTATTTTAAATTTTTTGGTTAAATTTCATTTGGAATGTTTCAGTTTCATCCCACATGTTCCGTTTCGTTCTTAAAAAGTCATTAAATTAAATTGAATATTATTCAATTTAATTAATTAAATCACTCAATTATAAAAAGCTCATTTTCATTATTATTTTTAATAATAATAATATTGATAACAATATTGAAAATTATTATTACTATTTTCATTAACAATAATATTAATTTTTTAAAATTAGATTTGTCACTAACATGGTTTATATTAATATTGTTTTTTTCATATTTATACTTTGTAGGAATTTGAGCAAAACAAAAGGCACTTTATATTTTATTAGTCCTGATAACATTGACCTAACTTTATATTTAAAATATTTATGTTAAAATATTTTACTTTCATAATATTTTGATATTTAATTTAATTTAAATTACTTTAAGTTAAAAATCTATTTAATCTTGACTATTTAGAAATATTTTAAATTTTAAAATTATATTTGTTTGGTATTATGTTTGTATTACATAATTTATAATTAGTTTATCTTGAATTTAAATTATATTTGTTGAATATATAGTATGAGCAGTACAATGCTGAAATAACATACTGAAATACTTTAAAATTAAAACATTTCATTTTAATTGAAAAAATAAAATATTTATCAAAAGAATTGACAATTTTGATTACGTATAGTGCTGGGTTTTTTTTTAAAACTTGGACTGCAATATTAATATTTTTGCGTTGCAAATAACTTTATCTTTTATGTTATTTTATGCCAACCTTTCCCCGGTTCATTTTGTTTATTTATTTTTTTACTCTTACCTAAACAACGCTTCTTTAATCCATTGTTGTATAATGTAAAATAATATTTTACTCGTATCTTTTTTATTATATATAAAGCTGGCACTGGTATTAATTATGATTTAAATAAATTTAAATTGAAAATATAAACTAATTGATTAAAGTTTTTTTTTTAATGATTACAAATTTGAATTCTTTCAGAATTAATAAAATCTATATAATTTTTAATTTCAAAATTTATAAAATAAATTGAAATACATGTAAAATAACTTAAATACCCACATATTAACAATTTGTTTTTTTGATATTACCATTTTGTATTGAAATTAAAGAGCTACAGTATACAAAGTTTCATGGATGTACTGATTTTTAGATATTAATGACTCCACAAATATTGTTTCAAGATTATAATAGAAAGCTTAGCCTGTCTTTAATGATCAATTACTTTGTTTTAATTATATTATTCGAACAATACTTTTTTTTCTTTCTCCTGTATTTATCCTAAATGTATTTTAAATTTTTTTATGTGAAGATATTCTCATATGAACTTTTAAATATTAAAATTATATAATTTTCTATTGAATCTAAAACACATACTTAAATGTAATTCCATACGATAGATTATGTTTTGCTAGCTGTTATAGCATAGGAACTATTTTCAATAGTTATATGTACTTCACGATTTCTACATTAGACAATACAAGCGGGCATTTTTACGCTTCTAGTTGATAATCATATTGTACCTGCGACATTAACTATATAATTTTATGGTTAGAAATAAGCTATCATACAAGGAAACAAAAAATTCTTAAAGTCAAGATAAAACACACCACGCAAGATTGCAATGAACCCTAGATTCATGTCTCAATTATAGTTTCTGTGCATCAGTAATGTGTTTAATAGCTGGTATAGCTTTAGGCTTGTTAATTTGAAAATTATGATTGTGTTTCTTGTTTTTTATGTAAAATTATACTGAAGTTATCGATATAATATATGTTTATATGTTTATACTTGTATATCTACATAAAATTAAATATTATCTATTAAAAAATATTAACATAAAATGTCATCACTAATTTTAACATATAATTTATATTTATTTAAATCAGATGGAAATATAACATAGCATATATAGTAAATTTTTTTATCTCTATCCTAATCCCAAGATTTTTTTAAATAATGTAATTATATGCTCATAAATTTATACAATTTGAAGACTTTATGATGAAATTATTGCTTGTTTAATAAAACTATAAAAGTAGATACAATGTATCAACAATGCAATGCACATTAATATAATTGTAAATAATAACATTAATATAATTGTAAATAATAAATTAATGCATGTTCTTTTTTATTAGTTTATTAGCAACATCAATTTTAAAAATAGTTACAACCAAACACTGTTTATATGTTTTTTAGCCTGCAATTCCAACAATAATTTTAATTAAATATATATTATAATTAACCAATTTCAATTAAAAATATTTTTAAAAAAATTATAATCATAAAAGTTACTACATTATTAAAAATATATTTTAATATACTTGGGAGTTGTTCTTAATACAACAGGAGTATTTATCTCATCCCAATCAAGAGAATATTCTAAAATGTTTTTTTACTAAAAATACATTAAAATAATATATATATATATAAACCTATTATTGTAATTAACACGTTAAAACAATTAAAATTTAATAAAATGCCGTTTGGAAGCGTTCCAAACGGCCTCTGACTGTTCCCTGAAACATCCCTCCACGACCCCCGCTGCACGCCTCGTCCCTTGCCTCCCCACTTCCCACATTAAATAGTCTCATCTCTCCTCCCTAAAATCAAACCATCTCAAAAAAAAAAACAAAACAAAACAGGAACTCTCATCTCTCACTTTCCACTATGCAAAAGAGCGCTTCAGCTTCTTCGCTAGGCCCAGGAGGCCTAGACCTGTCTCAGGTCTTCTTCAAACCAATCCAAAACACATCTCCGCCATCACCCACCAAACGCCACACCAAAATTTCTGTTATTGGTACCGGCAATGTAGGCATGGCAGTAGCCCAGACAATTTTGACGCAAGACCTAGCTGACGAGCTTGCCCTTGTTGATGCCATACCCGACAAGCTCCGCGGAGAAATGCTTGATCTCCAACATGCTGCGGCTTTTTTACCCCGCACCAAAATTCTTGCATCCACTGATTACTCTGTCACTGTTGGATCTGATCTTTGTATTGTTACTGCTGGGGCTCGACAGATTGCCGGGGAGTCGAGGTTGAATTTGTTGCAGAGGAATGTTACAATGTTTCAGGGGATTATACCTCCGCTTGCTCGGTATTCTCCTGACGCGATCTTGATGATTGTGTCGAATCCTGTTGACGTGTTGACTTATGTGGCCTGGAAGTTGTCGGGGTTTCCTTCGAATCGGGTTATTGGATCTGGTACCAATTTGGATAGCTCCAGGTTTCGGTTCTTGATTGCTGATCATCTTGATGTTAATGCCCAGGATGTACAGGTGAGGACATCGATTGATCTTGTTTGTTATTTTTTATCTAGTAGTTATGCAAAATCACAATTTATTCCTCTGCATTTTTTTTCGAGCATATGTTCAATTTGATTTCACGCCACTTTATTTGTAGCTTTGGTGCGTGAAAGCTGGCAGAAAATACATGGAATTCTACAGAAAAGAAAAAAAAATTTACGGAATTTCAGTTATGCTCTGTAGAATTTAGAGATGAGGTAGAAGAACAGTAGATATTTTCTTCACTAGTTTGTGTTGTTGCAGAGTGTTTTTAAAGTAGAACAAGTGCACAACAGATGCCAAGAATCGTGCAGGGAAGTTACAATACAGACTTTGAGAGATTTGATGTAGCTAAACTTTAGGAATCAATCTTCCCCTAAACAATCTCCTAAACAATTATCTCTAGCTGAACATTAGGAATCAGTGATTGTAATTTTCTGATGATATTCTTTAATCTTGTTGTCCTGCTGATATGCTTGATGATTCATGTTTCCATTTCCATCATTGACATGATTGTGCGAAGTATTTCTGTGCATTTTGATCAAAAAAAGGAAGAAGAAGGAAATCTCATGAGCAAACCATGCGGTCAAAATTGAAAATTGACTTTGGCTATCTGCGTTTGAATTTTTTAATTGTTAACATTTCTTCATAGGAAAAAATATTTCTGAATCTTTACTTTTTCTTTGGTAGGCCTACATTGTTGGTGAGCACGGGGATAGTTCTGTGGCATTATGGTCTAGCATAAGTGTAGGAGGAGTGCCCGTATTGAGCTTCTTAGAGAAGCAGCAAATACCCTATGAGAAGGATGCACTGGAGAAAATCCACAAAGCAGTTGTAGAGAGTGCATATGAAGTGATTAGTCTCAAGGGCTACACATCTTGGGCAATTGGGTACTCAGCTGCTAACTTGGCTCGGTCCATTCTCAGAGACCAGAGGAAGATCCACCCTGTTACCGTTCTTGCAAATGGGTTTTATGGCATTGGCGATGGGGACGTGTTCTTGAGCTTGCCTGCACAGCTAGGTAGAGGAGGGGTTTTGGGGGTGACCAATGTGCATTTGACGGATGAGGAGGCACAAAGGCTCAGGAGCTCCGCTAAGACCATCTCAGAGGTGCAAAGCCAGTTGGGACTTTGAGGTCAATGGACATTTGTTCTATTCGATGCGCTTATCTTGGCTTGTTTTCAGTCGTAACTTTTCACTTGGCTTGTTTTCACTCGTAACTTTTATGCTTCCAGTTTTCACTCAGTGTTTTCATTTGTCAGTTTAGATACATATCTGGGAAAGGTTTCACATCCATCGCGAACTAAAAATGGCCTTGTTTTAACCATAACCATCTAGGTGGTGATAAGGACTTCGGATCAAGGGGTTTGTTTTCTCTGTGGTCTCAGATTCGAGTCCTTGGTTGCTTATATGATGGCCACTGGAGGTTTATATGGTTATTCACTTCAGGACCTGTGGGATTAGTCGTGGTGCGCGAAAGCTGGTCCGGACACCCACGTTAATAAAAAAAAATGGCCTTGTTTTGCTGTTCAACAATTTCGTGGAATAGAAACAAGCCTGGTTAGAGCATCCACGAGGATAGATCTTGTTTAGAAGATTCAAATCTGTAATGTAGTTTTATGAATGGGTGTGTGTCTATTGTGTGCGTTTGTTTAAAAGAGTCATTTGTATTTTAATATATTTGACACAACTATTTTAACAACTTCCATGTGTTTTCAAATTTAAAGATAATTCAGAATACAATATTTAAGAATAAAATAAAAATAAATAAATAAAATCTAGATAAACTTGTTAAGTGCATGATAATTTAAAAAAAATAAAGAAAAAAACAGGTGAAAAAAAATTGTGATGAATAATATTTTATAAGATATTTAGAAATAATATATTTATATAAAAACAATATTTGAACATATAAAAATTAAATTAATGTTTTATTTATTTATTTTGATTTTTTATTTAGCACATAGAAGATGCCTGCCCTCGAAGAGACATTTTCCTTGTATATTTTGTACAGATTAGTTGTCTTTGTATACACTTTTTTTATATAAAAAATATAATTTGCTATGAGTAACAACAATTAGCCTCTAAGATAACATAAATAAAAAAAATTAAACTAAAAATAGAATAGATGTAAAATATTTACCAGTGCATCTATTTTTTATTTTTACTATAAAAATTAACTTTTTATTTTAATATTTAATTAGTTTTAGCAACTTCTTTGGATTTATCAGTCCATAAATTCCTTAATTTATTTTATAATCATAAATAACATATCTTCACTCTTTATTTTTAAAAAAATTATATTAGTAATAGAGTTTTATAGTTTGTTTTGTTTTACTCCATAGAATTATCATGGTGTCAAATAATCTTCCCAACATTATTAGATTATTGCTTGACTTTTTTAAGTATTTATTTTTTATTATATGATTAAATAATAAATAGCTTCACAGTAAAAACAAAATACATAAAAAATTTGAAGCCACCCCTGCTGCAGCGCAGACCAGTCATCCGATAACGCACAACAACGGCAGGTAAGCGAAGGGGATTCGATATCAAGACTCGAGACCAAGTCCAAAATCCAAAACAGGACAACTGACCTTTGGTATCTCATGATTGGTCACTTTCAACCGGTGGTCTTTACAATAAAATTTCTTTCTCCCAGTCTCTTTATGACTTTGCACAAGGGCCAGCCCTTCAACGGTGCGCATTGAAGTAATAAATCTTCTGTATTACATTTTAATTAACTAGGAAAGCTAATCAGGCTTGAGAAATGAGTGTAGCTCTCCGTGCTTATATGAACAATGCTCACTGTACAATGTTGGCAAAAAATTTAAACATGCCATCAAAGATCTTCTTGTTATTTTCACAATAGCTTTTTCTTGAGATTATAAAATCAGCTAGGGATACTTTACTTTTTTTCCAATTGCCATGTAGATAGTTAGTGATCTGGAGCTTCTCATGTTCTGGAGAGAGTATGGGTATAATTTAATTAATTAAATTTTAAATTTATTTTTTAAAATTATTAATTTAAATTTTATAAATATCAGCGCTATTGAAAATTTATATGATCAGTTTATAAAATTAATTGAGGTATGCATAAATAAATTGATTTAAAAATTTTATTTTGGGTTTTGAATGATTTGGATTAAGTGAAAAAAAAAGTTAATTTTTTTTTATTTTAATGATGCATTAAATGTTATTATTTAATTTGAATTTAATGATTTATATTTAATGAATATAACAATCATCTTCACTACTGTATTCCAGGAAAATGGTCCTGTAAGAGTCCAGCTCAAACAGTAACAATCCATATTATACCTGGGAGCATGGTTACAAAACTCTACTCGGTTTGTGAATCAATCTGATGATCCATGGACCTGAAGCTAGTCGGGGTTATGTTTTACTTTTAATTGATATTTTTGATACCAAAACAATATCATTTCCGCTTTATCTAAACTCTCTTTAAACCATGTTATTTTAGAGGTTGTTATTATTATTAAGTAAGCAGCTCAGTAGTAAGGGTAGTCCCAACTTCCAAGAGTTTGAGTGTGCTGTTTATTTACATGGTCGCTGCGCTTTTAAAAAAATTAAATTTCGTCTTTATAGTAAATTAAATTTTTTAATATTTATTTATTATTTTAATGCATTTATATCCAAAAAAAATTTAAAATAAAAAATATTATTTTCATAAATTTTTTAATAAAAATATTTTTTAAAAATAATTACGACTATAATATTAAACATTAACTTCAATGATTAATGCAAATGAAAATATTAAAACGAGCCAAGCTACTGGGTTCCGAGCCCGAAAACATTACACTTCACATAACATCTGAAACGCTATCGTTTAATATACTGTAGCAAGTAGAAACAGCTCTTTCTTTCAAAGTGCTCAAATTCGTCAATTCACGAACACTCGGGAAAATCACCAGATAGGTAGTGAAGATTGGCTGACAACAACAACAGTACTTCAGGAAGTAGAAGAAGGAAGATCAAGCTAAATCTAAACCTGAAATGGCAGGTAGATTGAGCAACGTGGCTTCACGGATCATGAGAGGAAACGGCGTCGTTAGCCGCTCTGTCGCCTCCTCTCTTCGTCTCCGTTCCGGCATGGGCCTCCCCGTCGGCAAACACATCGTCCCCGATAAACCCGTTAGTATATATTAACTATTTTCAATTTTTTACAAAAAAATTCAAATCCATAAAGAAAATTCATTTGGGGTTTTTATTCTTTCAGATTCCCGTGAATGATGAGCTGATGTGGGACAATGGGACTGCATTTCCGGAACCTTGCATAGATCGAATCGCCGATACTGTTGGAAAGGTAATCAGTGACTATTGGTTTTATTAATATAACTTGTAAATATCAATTTATTGATTTTCCTTTTCCTTTTGGGATTCTTTGATGGTAATAGTACGAGGCCTTGGCGTGGTTATGTGGAGGTTTGGGATTTTTCGCCAGTCTCGGGTTGTTAGTTGTGTGGAATGATAAAGCTTCTACGATTCCATTTGTAAGTTAAATAACTCATATTTTGGTTATTAGAGCGCCCCTCCCATCCTTTAATTCGGATTTAAATATTTGATTTGCTTACTTTAATGGAATCGATATTTGTTGGTATTTTGGTATCAATTGGTGAATGTGTTTTTGTTGGTGTGTTTAATTAAGTGGAGAAATAAATTTCCTTTCGAGTCATAACAGATATTCACACTTACTATTATCAAGTTAAGCTGTCAAACTTGTATAATCAATTTAATAGCTGCAGTGCAAACATTAGTTAAAGAGACAAAACCTCGATCTCTTTGGAAGTGAATTTCGACCTGACTAAATTACAAGTTAGGACATGATATAGTTCTGAACTTATGCTTTCAGTAATGATGCAATAGAAATGGCTGATTCCTCTGATTGACACGAGACTATCTTGAAAAGTAAATGACCATCAAGTGAGTGGGGTTGAATTTAAGACCTACTTGGTTATAGAGCTCTGATTTCTGTTCTAATTCTGTGATTGAAATGTTACTCTAGTATTTTAGAAAGAAATTGCACATATTAGGATAGTCATGAATGTTTAGATGTTAATAAGAGTTAGCTTTGGTATTTGCAAGGAATTGGTATTTGTTGCACTTTTGATATCAGTCTAGGAAACTAGTTCTTGTTATCGAGGTTTGTGATGTGAAAATAGGTTGTCTTTTGAGTTGAAAAATGCTTTATGATGACATCTACTCCAATTCAACTTTGTTTTGATGCCATGGTAGAGGACATGTCGGTGGTTCCTAGAAGCTCTTGGATAAAGATTTATCAACTTCATCAGCTCATTTTGTTTTAATCAACCCTTTCCTAGTGTATTGCTTTTGGTGAAAGTGGGGAAAGCAGATGTGCTTTCATTGATGATGGCATTTCCATTGTTACATTGGATAAGAGCTATTAGATATGTGCTTAAGAAGCTGGTATTCATGTCAAAACTATTATCAAGTTAAGTGCTTAAGAAGCTGGTATTCATGTCAAAACTATTATCAAGTTAAGCTCTTGAACTTGTAATAACCATCGAGTTTCTATGATGCTCAGCTTCAGTGCAAAAAATATTGAAAAAGTTAAACCTTTGTCTTTCTGGAAGCAAACTTTGAGCTGACTAGATTACAAGCTAGGACAAAACATGATACTGAACTTAGGATTCAGATGATGACGCAATAGCAAACAACTGATTCCTCTGATTACTCATTTGATCTTGCAAAAATTAGTGATGGGAGTTGATTTCTTATAACTTTAGGAAGAAAACTCTTGAGTGAGAATGTGATGTCCATGCTCCAAATCTAAAGCCTCACTCTTGACAGAGAACCATAGTTTTCCTTAGATGCATCTGTCTTGGGTTTGTCCTGTATCCAATTATAGCCACAGCATATTACTGCTCAGCTCAGCTCAGCTTAACTCAACTAAGTCACAGGCGATGAAGGAGTTGAATTTTGAAGTGTGCTACATTTGAACACAGCAAATCTATTTCCTATTCAGTGCTCAATCACTCCTCTACTTTAGGACAAGTTTTCAAATATCTTTCAAAATTCTGCAGTTTTATACTGATCTGAATTTCCTATGTCTTTAAGTATAGGATACATTAGAACTTGTAAACTTGCAGGAACTGCTTATTCTAACAACTGCCAGTCATTGATAGAGTTTATATACTCTTTCATATTCGTAGTGCTTGATGATACTTGAGTCTGTCTGGTGCTTTTCCTTAGGGAAGCCTTATGTTTGTTTGTTGTCACTGATTCCAAAAGCTAAGGTTTTTCTATCGAGCCAGTTCGATATATGAAAATTATCCAGTCATTAATATCACAGCCTATGTTTGTTGGAGAAACAAGTGGAGCTTTCAGGAAAAAATGTCTATCCTTCTAGGAATTGTGAATCATAAACTTCCACCACCTCACATGATATAGGTTCTCTGAGGTGTGATTCATCTTAAAACTTGATTAGAGCAGTTGAATATCACTGTTACTGATATACTTAGACTGGACAATTCAACTTGATCATCTCCTTAGAAAACTAAACCAATTTCCAGATATGTTTTCCCAAATGTACAGTCCTCGAGAATTATATGGGAAGGCTGGAAAAAGTTTTGTGGGAAGCATCCTGTTCCCTTGAATTTTCTTTTGTTTTGGCATTATGCAAAATTAATTATTCTTGAGAGATAACAATTGTAAGTTTAAACATATTGATCAAGCATAAAAGTGTTTGCAGCAGAATTTTGAAGATCATATCCATTTTAAGAGTATCTCATTTTGGTAGTCTGATGTCTTTTATCTTGTCTATCATTAGTGGAGCTCTGTAATTTATGAAAATTTTTGGGCACTTCAATAATGATTCTGCATTCATAGTGGAATACGATGTTATGCTTCTTCCTTGTGAATAACCGTGTTATGTTTTGTCAAGTATCACCTTATCTCATCAGCTGCATGCGTTCTCTTTATAACTTGTTTCATCTTCATATTTTGTTCTATAACTTCATTTCTTATGTTTAACATTTTAGACATCGCGTCTTTTAAGGCAATCGTGCTGCTTCTATGCACTAGTGCACTTTAAACATTTTTCTTATTCAGCACTTTACGTTTCTGATGCTTGCGTGGGCACACACTCAACATTTTTCCTGTTCCACATTTAACATTTCTTATGCTGACAACAGCATTTTTCTTTTCTTTTTTTATTCTTTTGAGAAGACACCGAAGGTGTATCCATACGACAACCTGAAGGCGGAGCTTGGTGGAGAACCGTAGGTTTGATCTAGGAGTGGTTGTATCCTTCTTGCTCTTTCTCATGGCTGTCCTCTTTTGTTCATCATTTTACCCTTGTGAATTGTGATGTTTAGAAATAATGGCTGTGGCTGAAATTAACATCAAACAAACAGCCTTTTAAGTTTCTCAAAGCTGGTTCTCAAGCAAGATGGTGTTCCTTTTTTCAGATTCCTTTTTTATGTTTCTGCCAGTAAATTGGATTATTTAAAATAAGGGTGACTATCTCAACTCTAAGCATGTGGTTTATGTAATGTCTAACCTCATGTTTTATTCCTTATCCCTGGATTATATCGTGGGCAATTTTTTGTGAAGCTTCAATTTACTTTTTCGAGAATCATTAAGGGTAGAAACCATCTTTATTGAGTTCCCCATCTACATGAAAATTGTAGTTATTGGTGGCAGGAATTTGGCCACCTACCTCCTTTGAGTTCCCTACATGAAAATTGTAGTATTGGTGGCAAGAATTTGACTGCCATCTTTTGCCTAACTTTCTCTCTTCTTTAATAGTCAGGGATTGAAATTTAAAAAAATTGAGGTTTTTTAACCAAAGTGTAATCATTAAAAGAATAAGGACTAAATAAGAAAATTTTGAAACTTGAGGGATCAAAGCTAACTTTTACATCTCTTACGAGCAAGGCAAGTAGATCGAGGTTTTTTTTTTTTTGTTATTTTTGGTCTGGTATATGAATTTTTTAATTACAACATAAAATTTTGCAATATAAAGTTTATTTTTAATTTCATATTAACATATTCTATAACGAATCGGATATGCGAAGGGTAACATATCAAAACAAATTCTAACATGTTAATATCAATTGAAATAAAGCTCAATGATTGAAGTGTTAAAAAAAAGAAAGGGGCATGGTACAGAATAAATGCACCCTTTTTAATTATACTGTATAATAATAAATATCATCTTTCTTCTAAATTCACAAAATCTTATCTAAGATTAGGCCATCTGATTTATAACACAATCAGCAATTAGTTTATTAGTATGTTGGAGTGAACTGGAATATGCCAAAGGCTAACATGTTTTTCTAGCCCCCCATTCAATGCCCAATGTGATGTCTAATTAATTTACCAAAAAGTTGTTAAAAGAAGAAAAATTTAATAAAAAGGGGTCAAAGTGTAAACAAGAAGAAATCCCATGGCCATTGTTTGGAGAGAAAAATTCTTTTTTTTCCTCATACTTTTCTTGTGCTACCTTTATAGTCCCTATAATTTTTGTACTTTCAAATATGATTAAAACATTTTTTTTCTTTTATATTTTAGTCTTTGTAAGATAGAGAACAAGAGAAAAGAGAGAAAATCATTGCATTTTAATTAAAAAATATAAAATTATTGATTGGTATTGATTTTAAATATAAAAATTAACTATTTTGATGTTAACAAGTTTTATTCCATGAAGGGAACTCGATGATAGTTATTTTAAATCTTAATTTTTTATAGAAAAAAAATAGGGATGGATAATTTTTTTTTAAGATTTTGTATTTTTGAACATTTTTGGAGGGTTATTGGGTTGATAAATAAGTTTTTAGAAGTTCTAAAAGTATTTATTATGTGTTTTTAAATAAAAATAAGTTTAGAAAAAAATAAATTTTAAGAAAAAATAAATCAAACCGGAAATTCTGGCAACATTATGTGGAAAACCTGAGTGGTTGTCTTGGTTATGGAAATTTCTGAAGGTTGAAATGCTGATCATAACTCTGGTTTTGAACTCTCAATCGCCCTGTCTGGTAATAAATAAGATATCTGCAGTGATGCATGCATTTATGGTTCAGACATTAACTTCCTTCCCAAAGACCATTGACTTGCTATCCACTTCACATGCTTCAGCAACGGCAAGCATAAGCCAGCTCCTCTGTTTGGTTACAGCCCCGATGCATCGAGTGTTGATTTAACAAAACAAATTGACTGTACTAATTTGCTTCTTCAGAGATTAATCCTTCTCCCTGTTTTTTGTGTATGTCGGGGAAGATTGAAGGATAGTCTTGAAGGTTTGAATTAGTGTTTATTTATTTATTTTAATTTTAACTTAAGCTTTCTTCTGGTTACTACATTTATCTATCATATTTTGATAAAACAAAATTTATATTTTTCTTTTGGTGACATATTAGAGAAAATGTAAATATATAAAGAAGAAGTTCAAAACATTTTTTTAAAAAAAATTATTTCATCAGATATTTGAATTGCGAAAGCAAAACCAGCTGTAATAAACTATACATCCTAACATATATGTTCAACCATATATATATATATATATATATATATATATAAGAGGGGTGATTTTATATTTATATCAATTAATGTTCGCTAAAAGTCCCTACTTCTCCCTTTTACTCTCCGATGCCTGTTTGCCCTGGTAATTTCACATGATTATATTATTTTTGATGATTGAATTCATAGTTTTTAGAATACAAGGGTCTGTTCGGTTTTTGGTTGTCTTAGAGATGTTTTTGATTGAAGTTTTAGCTTATTTTAAATATGTGATTCAAAGTCGTGCTCCAGTATTTTAAATATGTGAATTCTTCTTTCGAAATAAATATGATTTATGGTTTTAATCTCTAAATTTGATATGATATATAGCAACAAAACAACAATATTTCCAACCAATCCTTTTCTATTAATTTATAAAAGTTATTTTTCTACAATTTATTCTCTGAAGGTCCTAAGAGATTTTGAGGGCCAACATTGATGAAGTCGATAGAATTTGAACCCATTTCTTTTAGAATTAGTTTACATATTTGCAAAATGCGTTCTTCAGTTGAGGTAATCGAAACATCGATAAAAGAGCTCTTCAGTTTAATTTGGTTTTTAATAGTTCAGTGTTAATGCATTTTTGTCTACGCTTCTGATAACTCATTAACTTGACTAACCTTGGGTTCCAGAGATCCATTACATTAAAAAAAGATGGTCAAAAACAGATTGCAAAGCTTGCATGCATGGAAGATCTGGGCAGTTTAGATCCATGAAATCTTTCCTGACCAGCCATATTCTTAGGAATTTAGATCGGGGCAGCGACAGTGTGGATGCTCTTATTATGGCGAGGACACATAAAATATGTACCTTCTCTTTTTTCATGTCTCCCTAGGTTGTATACCATTCTCGTGGCCATATTTGACTCTTTTTTTTTTTTTAATTTATCATTTGATATTACGGTGATTGCAACTTGAATTTCATTCCTTGTTCAAATTTTTTTATTTTAATTTTTACATGGAGAGAAATAAATTAGTCAAATTAGTTTAGGTTATCTTGAGTTAATTTAACTTTTTTTATAATTTTATTATTTTGCATTACATTTTAAATCCTTGAGCTTTGTGATTTTTTATTTTTTTATAGGGCTATTTCTAAAATGGATTTATCAAGTTAATTTAGATTATTTTATTTTTTTAATATTTTTATTTTATTTTAATATTTTAATTAATTTTTTTTAATTTTTTTTTTAATTTTGATCATATATAATGGGCGGTAAGTTAATCAATCTAATCTGAATTTAATTTTTTTTATATGTTTTTTTTTTTACAATGATCTTCCTTTTATTTTCATGACTTTGCATTAGATTATTTGGCAAAGAACTTTACATTTCGAACTGATCTGAACTGATTGTTCTGATACTAAAATTAACTATTAACAACCTCAAAGAGACGGGAAAAAAAGCATGGAAAGTCAACTGGAAAATATTCGATCCAGATTTGTTACCTCCAATTTTCACGGCTGCATGCATGCATATGGTTCACGTCTAAGGATTTTTTAAACGCCAACTGGTGCTTATTCTCCACCTATAAAACGCCTGACCAGCCACTTCTCTATTTCGTACCACCGCCTCTCACATTCTTTCTTAAACCTCGATCACGGTCCTTACAGTATCTCTAAAACATTCTAGAGTTTTAGATATATGGCTTCAGGAGCACTAGCCTCCAATGTCCTTCTCCTCTCCCTCTGCATCTTCTTTTTGGCTTTGCTGAGCTCCGCTGAGTATTGCCCACCATCACTAAATAGCAACTCACCGCCTCCACCACCACCCAAAGTGAAGTCACCGCCTCCACCACCACCCAAAGTGAAGTCACCACCTCCACCACCCAAGGTGAAGTCACCACCTCCACCACCCAAGGTGAAGCCGCCGCCACCACCACTGCCACCAATGGTCAAGTCACCACCACCACCAATGATCAAGTCACCGCCACCACCACCACCTCCATCACTACCAAAAGGCACTTGCCCTAGAGATACCTTGAAGTTGCAAGCATGCGCAAATGTGCTGAATTTGTTGACAATCTTTGTTGGTGAAAAAGAAAAGGCCGAATGCTGCAGCCTCATTGATGGTCTTGTTGATCTTGATGCTGCCATTTGCCTTTGCACTCGAATCAAAGTTGATCTCTTGGGCGTTATTAAGTTAGATGTTCCTGTTGCCGTGGAGTTGTTGCTCAACGAATGCGATAGGAAGGTCGCAAAAGATTTCAAGTGTCCGCCCTCCTAAGTCCTTCAGTTTAATAAATTGCCGCGTATAATTTAGCTTTCCTTGCTATCTCTCCCCACCTCATTTTATTTTTCTTTGGACTTAGCAAGGCTTTTGCTGGCTTGTGCCATAAACATCGCTATATCAATAAACGCTGTAATTTGCGATAGTGTAGTGACTAGCTTGAAAGGCTCGTAATCTATTTCTACTATGCTGCAATAATACGAAGTTTGACTTATGTTCTCGCGCTTTTTTTTCCTTAATTCGATTTAATTTCAAAATGTAGAATTAGCAATATAATGTTATGTATTTCTGTTATGTTGTTAATTTCCAAGGATCATGGTTGAGAATATTTGGTGGCACAGTGAATATGTAAATTCTAGAATGAAAACAATTAGTTCTTGTTTGATGATCAAAGGAAGATAAGTTGATAAATTTATTAGTTTGCCTTTTTAGATAAATTGCTATATGAAAAGAGGAATTTTGCTCTTCCAGACGGTGGCGTGTATATATATATTACCAATTTTCCCGCGTTATATATATTATAATTAAATACAATAAGCACAGTAGTAGCATCTTCGAATTCCAGTTTCCTTCGTTTCTTCCTTTTTCTTTTATAATCTCTTTGATGTTACAGAGTAACAGATCCTGAATTTATAATTAAAATTATTCAAGTCCAATTGATTCTCAAAAACACAAGCTGACGTATGCCCTTCGTGCGTGTTAGATCAACCATTCAGTAGGGGGTGACATCGGTAGGTAAATGTCATTGACTTACCACTGTCGCATTTATGCCCTTGCATTTAACGTGGGATATCAGATTACTAACTGGGATAAGATCAGAGAGGTTCTGATTTTATGAATTATGCCACAATGGAGCTGGGCCGCATGCAGTCAAAATTATGCACAAGCAAACCATATCTCATACGTGTATGCAGTTGTTTGGGGTGGTGGTTATTCTAGCTAATCTCAGTCTGCAATATTGTGATTGAAAGTCGTGAAATACTTCAGAAGATAATTGAATTTTTTCAAGCCTGCGGATTGGTGCTACAACATACTTTTAAACACATGAAACATTCTGATATTTAAATTAGTAAGATGTAATAACAGAAAAATAATATATGTTAAATTAAAAAAAAGGCAGGAAAATATAAAAGAGAAATTGAATGTTGTAAGAAATCGTGAATGATCGTTAGGAGTTTTAGAAATTAATTAGTGGTTATGTGTAGTTTTATTAGAAGTTAAATGGTTGTTGATAGTTCATGAAATAGTTGGGTGATTAATACTGATTCGTAGAATTATTGGGAGATTGATGATCATGTACAAAATTACATGATTAAGTCTTTAATGATTGTATATTGTGTAGACTTATATGACCTTTTTATCCTTACATGCGACTAGGGTATTTATATACTCGATTCTTGAATTTACTATATGAAGAAGGAAACAATTTTTCTAAAACATTATGTCATTGCATGTTGGGCTAAACTTGCCATTGGAAGTAATATTGATAACAATATTTTCATAGAAAATTGAGAGTTGTTGTGTTATGAACATCATTGATAAAGATATTGGCAATTACAATATTAGAACATCACTGTTGGTTAGAAAAGCAATGCCTGCATTGCATTGAAAAAATTATGTGCATGACTTATAAATACTTGAAAAAATACATAAAGATGTATGCCAAAAAAATTTAGAAAAAACAAGGTGAGTCGGTGTCCCAAATGCCAGGTTTTAAACCATTAAGTATGTTTATATGACCCTAAACAATCAGCATGGCATGTACATGTAATTTTATATATATATATATATATATAATTTTTCTAAATCATCACAATCCTTATCTTCAACTTCGATGATATTAAGTGTAATTGGTCTTAATGAAACTATCATTTAATAATTAACTTTAAATTTATTAAAATTTATAACCTAATATATATATTTGTGTTTTTATTTAGAAGTAGGATAACTACTTGTTTAAACTATAAAGTAATTTATTTTGGTTTACTTTCTATAAAGTTATTTTGGTCTTATAACCCAAATTATGAGTTTTGCGGGTTAACCTAAGTAGACTTAGGTCATTTTATTATGTCTTTTTTTTAGATTGAGTTTTTTATTTTTTTATTTCATCATTTAACAATGAGTTTATTGAGAATTGATTTTTACAATTTATTTCAGTTTTATTTCTATAGAGTTATTTTAGTCTCATGATATAGATTGAAAGTTTGATAAGCTATCCCATATTCAATTAGGTCTTTTTCTTGGTTTACTTTCTATGAGGATAACATGATCTCATAACCCGATTAACAGGTGTGACGTGTTAACATGACTTGACTTGGGTTATGTTTTATGTTTTTTAATTGATTTTTTTGCAATTTCATCATTCAATATCGGCTTGATAATGAATTAGACTTCATAATTTATTTTGATTTACTTTTTCTGAGGTTATCTTATCACTCGAGTTTTAGGTTTGATAAATTAACTTGGATCGAATCAAATTATTTTTTGGATGTTTTTCTAAATTAATTTTTATTTTGCAATTTTATCCTTCAATACTGGATTGATTAAGAATTGAGCTTTATAA
Organism: Populus ilicifolia; assembly: GCA_015708895.1. Lineage (NCBI taxonomy): Eukaryota > Viridiplantae > Streptophyta > Magnoliopsida > Malpighiales > Salicaceae > Populus > Populus ilicifolia. Next base: position 36,067 of record SRLM01000243.1, on the reverse strand, counting down.
TTTATTTCAGTTTGCTTTATTTAGAGTTATCATAGTCTCATCACCCAGGTAATAAATTTAACAAGTCAACCCGGGTTGACTCAAGTTCATCAAATACGTTTCTATATCAATATTTTAAAAAAGAATGTCATCTTGAATTCATTTTGAGTCAAACTATGATTTTTTTGGCAATTCAGGTTATCTTTAGACCTATCAAGTTAATCAGGTTACATTAAGTTAATCCCTATATGATTTACATTTTTTTCTATTAGAGAGTTGTTAGTAATGCTTGAATATTTTTTACATTAAAAAATAACTTGATCCAACTTGCAGCATGTTATGCAGCCAACAATCTAGTATTAGATGAAAAGGCATGTATTGGATAGTTTATCATAGCAAAACCATTCTATTTAAATTATATGTCTAATATTAAACCGGAGAACATACAAGTTTAGATAAAAGAATGTCTTGAAAGACTTGAAATCAAAACTAAAAACATATAAAGATTCTAACATACATACAAAACATATATTCAAAGGAGAATAATATATAGAAATATAATTCTAGCATGCATATTAATATGTTTTAATCAAAACAAAGAGAGATACTTATTTGTTGAAATATTTTAAAATAACAAAACTTTTGTTGTTATCAATGATAAATCATTTATTCTTAAAACTTTATTGCTCCTCTCTTAATGCAACTAAAATATTTGTAATAAACCTTCTAAGATTTCAATAATATCAATTTATTTACGTACACTTTTAAATAAGGTCTATGAACAAAAAATAATGAACTAAAGTATGTCTTAACAAAAACTGAATCTAAGCTCTAAATTGAAACTGAATCTAAGCTCCAAATTGGGAGGAAAATAAAACTCAAAGAAAGGAGAAAACACTCAAGATTATGTGATGAAAAGTATATGAAATTTAGAAAAATAGTGTAGAAAACTACTAATAATTCGCTTTTATAGTGAGTTTTGGAACCAAAATTGATAAGAATTAATTCTAATTAAATGCATAATAAATTCTTTTCATAATCCGTTTGATTAAACTTGACAATTTTGATTCTTAAGAAGTGCAAAAATTGTTCAAGTTATGAAAAGTAAGTTTAAAAAAAAAACTAAAGAAACTCATCAAACTTAATTTATAGGTTGGGTAAGACAATATGCTGGAGAAAATAATTTTTCATTGAATAGAACCAGGTTCAAAATCAAGTTCGTAAAAAATATCTTTTTTTTTATTTAAAATAACCTATTATATCCCAAAAAATTATTTTAAAATAAGTTTTTCAATTTATTTTTTTAAAAAATTCTAATATATTTCATGAAAATATTTCTAAATCATTTAATAACCCCTAAACACCAAAAAAGAAAAAAAATAAACCAAATAAAAAAATCTAAACAAAGTATGATTTATTTTTTCAAGTAAAATAACATTTGAAAACTACTACGATTAAGCCCCTATTGGAAAATTAAATGTATTGATATAAAAAATAGTGAGTTTCTTTGTTGAAATGTAGCAACGTTTTGTCAGACTTGTTTCGTTCCTATTTCTCTAACGCAAAGATTGAAAAATAAATAAAATAATTTTTAGGATCACAATGAAAATTAAAGAAAAATCAAGATTAGCTATGTATTTTCTCCAACTTTTACATTTCAATCCTTTTTATTTTTATTTTGTATTTTATGATAATTTTTAATCTAATTTGATTATAAAAAGATTAAATTGAAAGGAAAAAAACTGTGAAAAAAAGAAAAAAAAGAAAGGGGTCAGTAGCTTTAAACCACGAAACCGGCCCCATGGCGGCATTATATAAAGCTAATTTGTTAATTGTTAATAGGCAAAACTAGTAATACTCTGATTACAGATATTGTTGCCCAATTCGAGCACACATTTTAAACATAGCATCATCACGTTTCCAGTTCATCCGTGATTGCAATTCGGTATTGCCACATTACCCTATTTTTCTTCTTCTACAACAGAGAAATATATATTCTAGGGAGGGTTTTTTCAAGGAAAAGAAAAAACAAAGTAAACTCAATCCATGGCGGTGATTTGCATATTCATAGGCGGAGAGAGGGGGCTGGCGACCCCAGCTTATATATATATATATATATATATATGAATAATTTATAGTTTTGGTCTTGAAACTAGTAAAATGTAAATTTAAAATATAAATTTTGCCCCTTCTAATTTATTTATTTTTTGTTTTCCAATCCGGCTTTCTTAACTAAAATTCTTGGCTTCGGTGATTTGCGGTAACTTTATTTATTCTAATACATTAACACTTAAGTCTCACTCATTAACGTTGAAAATAGAATATCCACGCCACAGCTAAAAACCTCACCATAATTTTACTCCATTTTAACAGAGATTGCTGGTAAAAAACAAGAAGAAAAAGAAGAAGAAAGAGAGTACACGGTAACTGTAGGTTGCAAAGTAAAATTTGGTTCAACTTATCAATAAATGCTTTCGAAGTTGTTTGTTATTGTGTTTTATCTTATTATTTTAGTACATTTTAAAAGTATATTTGATAAGAAAAAACATTAAATTAATTATTTTTTAATGTTTTTTAAAGTTCTTGATATGCTAATATAAAAAATATTTTTTTAAAATTACCATCCATCATGTATAATTGTAAACATACATAGCTAGAGGGCATAAAATTGCTCTTCTAGTGCGTAATGCTAAGAAGTGAGGCAGTAAATTGAATTGGCTTGCGGAAGCCCAAATGGGAACTGATTATTCTGTTTTCGGTTGAAGAGAATTAACAGGACATCATAAGCAATTGGGCGGAGAGAAAAAAAAAAAATCGTGGTCACCAAAAGAAGAAGAATACTCAGACTTGCAAATATCAGATCCTAACTGATGTGCAGAGCATTCTTTTAATCACCGTTATAGACATGAAAACGAGAAGCTTTGACGAGTTAGATATGCGAAAGATTATTTGCATGTGTGAGACAACTAATCAATACAGGAAAATTATAGCAACCGCGAAAGATTCTTGAATAAAGTCTTCCAAGAGGGAGGTCGTGCCAAATTAGTCACCTCCATTTTTCCCGGCTTCATGGTTCACGGTGAGGATTTTAAAAGCCAACTTGTGCCCATCTCCTCCTCTTCCCTTCGGGAGATCTACCCATGCCTATAATTACCTCAAGGATGGCCTAGAGTTGAAAGCATGTGCAAATGTGCTGGGTTCGGTGAGGCTTGGAATTTGATCTCCACGAACATAGCCTTCCTGTAGCCCAGTTGAAAATCTTGTCAATCTTGAAGCTGCTGCTTGTCTCTGCACTGTCATCAAAGCTAGCGTCTTGGACTTTATAAAACTGAACATTCCCGTTTCTATGCGTTTACTCCTCTGCGACTGCCACATGAAACCTCCAGATAGATTCTCGTGAAGAAGAGCGGAAGATAACAAGTCTATTATAAATTAAAATATTTAAAGATCAATAACATCATAACTTAACTACAGAAGACCCTCAAAATATTAAATTTTATTCAAGCTAAAATTAAAGCTTTGTATTTATATTAGTGCTAGTCTTTGTTAAAATACGAGCACCACAACTCTATTTATATTAATCTTTGATATAAACTCAATAAAAATATAAAATTACTAAATTGAATAAGAAAAAATAAAATTTATAAACTAAAAAATAAAATAAAAAAACACTTATATTAGTTTCCCAAGCTAGACAAAACTCGTTTTCGAGTTTAAATTATTCTTACCGCATATCTAATTAAGGCTCTCCAATCTTTGTTCCTTCTTCATTTTAGGTGTATTATGGTTCTATATTTTAACTCTAGTCCTTTTATATTAAATTTTACATTAGAAACATCATTATTTCTCTCTCATTAGCTTCTAAAATAATAAATTACAAATCTCAAACATATTTCATCAACATGAATTGCATCCATACTTTCATGGGATGCACGCAACGCAACGTCGTTCGGTAATGGTAAAGGCTTTTGCCATGCTTTTTGTGTAAGATACGGTGTTAGAAAGATTTTTGGATTTAATCATAAAATTATGATTAATGTTCAAGAGCCATCACTTAATATTATAGTCACTAGGAATCTATGGTCTACAAGAGTGCTTAAATAAAGGCTTGGCTTGTCAAAATGGGAAGGGGAAAATGTGAGGATGGTGGTTGAGGCTGTGGTAAAGATGATGGCCGATGACAGATTAAGATGAAAAAAAGAGAAGAAAATTTACAAGGGGAGAGGGATCATCGGTCACGTTGGCTGTTCTGCCACTGATGAGGATTTGGGTTAAAAAAGAGGCTGCGTTGCCATTTGTTAGTGGAGGAGAAAGGTGTATGTGGGGTCTTCAGTGGCTGAAGACACGGTGGAGAGAGAAGTAAGAGAGGAAAATGTTGGCTGGGAACTAGGGAATTACTGATTTTTGGCCGACTTTGAACCCGATTTTCTCCTTATTGAGGCCATGAAATGCACCCTTATTTATAGAGGGTGAAAAAAGGACATGTTGTCTTTAATATTGCCAAATCGTGGCTTTTGGTTTGGCTGAGAAAGATCTCAGTTGTTGGTTCAAAGTGTATATCATAAGTTGTCAAATTTGCGAAAAAAGACCGTCTAAGTTGGCCTTTTTAAGTTAGGGCTGGTGTCATGTTAACATATTTAAACAGACCATACTTAAGGATAAAGTGATGTTAGGTGACTATTATGGTGTATATGTTGTCCATTTTGGTAAGCATACGAGGCATTAAATGCACCTAATCTCCTTAACTGTCATTTTAGGTTGAAAAATGAAGAAGACAATGAATAATGAGCTGATGACGCGTTGTTTGGTTCTTTTTTTTTAATGCAAAAACGACCATTTTGGATTAAATAAAGGAGTTTTGTCAAACTTCAATTGAGTCCTTCCTCTTTCACATCCATTTAATTGCACCCATAATTAACCCTAAACCTTTGATTTAGTGCCATTTAGCCCCTGCCGAGTGTCAATTGAAACTCTATATTTACATGCTTTATGCACTTTGGTCCTTGAGCTCGATTTTATTAAATTTAACCTCTAATTAACTTTGAAAAATTAATTTTCTTATAATTTAACCCATGATTTCAGTCAATTAACTTTGTAAAAATTGGTATCTTAAAATTTCAATCTTTTTAATAAAACTCAAATTAGGTTCTCAAACTTATTTTTTCACCAATTAAACCCCAAATGAAATTAATTTGACCCATTTAAAATACAATTAAGTTCTTGCACTTAATTAAATCCTTCAATTAGACCCAAATTAATTCTTAAATATAATTAAAATTCAATTTTGCCTATGATTAAATCAAATTGGCCTATTAAAAATTTGATTATGTCATTGGACTTAATTTTTATACATATTCATCCAATAATTATTTAATTTGACCTTCAATTTGTTTTTTTTCTTTATTTTTGGACATAATGGGGTACAATTAGGCCTAAATTTTCTCTAAAATTACAGTTTGGTTTTTATGTATTTTTTGGAATGCTATTATGTTTGCTTTCTTCAAGTCGCCAACTTGTATTTCATTTTTTTAATTTTTATTTTGAAAAAAAATAAATTTTGGGGAAGGATCTAGAATTGAGTTCTGACATATACAATCCTTGAATAAATATACCTTTGTAGCAATAGTAAAATTATAATTAAAATGATCAACACTAACTAAATCAATAACTTTCTTTTGTTGAACACTTTTCTTTATCTTGGTGGTGGCAATGCTAGTCATGCCTTCTAATAAGGGAGACCCAGTCATTTAAAGTTTCGTGAATTCTTTCTCCTCTTATTATTGTTTTATATTCAACCATTCAATGTGTTATTGGATTTGATGATGTGGGAGAGGCGGAGGCGATGGACCACCCTTTAGGTTGCGCCACCTCCTACTAGTCACAATATTATTAGACATCATTATTTAAAGAAGTATATCCAGCACTTGAAAGTTTTGGTAGTAAATTATTTATTTATTTTCTCTTTTTTTAATTGATTTTTTTAATGAGAAGAGGCTGGGGTAAGTGGTTAGATAGTGAAGAGAGATGAGAGAGGTTAGGGTTGTTATTGGAGAGAGAGAGAGAGAGAGGGATGAGAAAGATGTTTTTTTATGGGATGATTTGTTATATGGTGGCTATGGTTTTTTTTGTTATCTCTATTTTTCTCTCTTTTTCATTACCTTTTCTTATAATGGCTAGGGTGTCTTTTATGGTTAGAGTTTCTCCTTCTTTTTTTTTAGCATCTACCCACCCTCCTTGTTTTTCTTAAGAATTCACTCATCTATTTTATTTATGGCTAATAAATTGTCATTTTCTTTTTAATTGCTTGGTCCTTAAGCAATTTCATTTTAGTTTGATCCATCATTTTCCTATTCAGCACTTTAGTCGAGTCATTCATTTTACTATTCATTTTGATTATTTTTTTATATTTTATTAAAAAACAACAGCATCAATGTCACTTTCATAAGAAAAGTAGTCAAGAATTACAACATGAACACGTTAATGGCCTAAATGCATTAAAAATAAGTTTTTTTCATATATATATATATATATATATATAGAAAGAGTGAGAGAGACATAATTTTTTATTGTTTTGAGTAGAAATCAACAAGATAAAAATAGTAAAAAGTCACAAAATAGGTGTGTGAATGGATGAAAACATATTTTTTAATTCTTTTTTATATATATGTTTTGGAAATTCTTTTAAAAAGATAGTTAAAAATGGGTTATAACAATATATAATTTTTTTTCCTTATTGAACATAAATCAATTGTTTCCCCATTATTAAGAATGGCTAGCTAATAATAAAGTAGACTTCACAATACTTCTCCATGTTAAGAACAACAAAGTTTCTCAATGAATTTATCAACCTTTATGAATGCATCTTATACAGTTATTTATAGATATTTGATCGACTTATCTGCTAACTATAAAGATATTATAGAGGCTTATGACTCATCAAGACTAAGATTCTTTAATTTTTTTTTAAAAAAAACATCAAATTAACATTTACACCTAAGTCATATAAAGAATTTTCAAAATAAAAATTTCTAATTGTGTATGGAATAGTAAAACTCTTTTGATCTTTAAACTTTAGTGGTAATTTATTTTGTAAAATAGTAATGCATTTCTTAGTTAACATCACAGTATTATGTATTATGCTCGTATAATTTCCTTTTATTAGACAACATTTCCTTCATGAGCCTTATGTCGTTTGGCATTCTTTATAAGACTTTTATAAAAAACAATGTTAATGTGTAGTTTTTTAAAAACATAAAAGAATTTGGAGAATTGTTTATCTAGCACATTCTTTCACAAACATCATGACAAGGGAATTGATGGAGCATTTAGTGGTGGGTTGGTGATTTTAGGTTGAGAATTAGCTTATTTTTTAAACCAAAATGTTTTAAAATACCCGCTCTTCTTGGTAGAAAGGGCTAGTTATTATGAACATTTGCCTCTTCCTTTCTCTTGGCATCGGTATCCATTCTTTTATTATAGTTGAAATCTCTTTTCTTTTCTTTTCTTTTCATTCTCTTTATATTTTGGTAACTCTCTAGAAGTCATGTTTAACCTTGAATGTTATTCATAAATTCTACAGCAATAGTCCCTCGAACTCGAAAAGTAATAACAAAAATGGCTAACCTAATAACAAATTCTTCTCAATCTTTTACACTGATGTATCGTACTCTCTCGAGTAGGTCATCATAAGAAAGGCCTTTCTATTAATGGTTGGATTTTTTTCTTCAGTGATTTGATAATCATCATCCATAGAGTTTTGTGTCTATGTTATTTATTTTTCACTCCTTAACATGGTTGACTTCATTTTCTTTTTTGAATTATTCTTCTTGTTGCTTAGAAGTGATCCTTGAGGTCTTTCAAACATAATGTTGGCCATTCTTCTTGTATTTTAAGATTATGGATATAAGTTTTTTTCATGGAGTCAGCAACATCGTCTGGCGACGGTGAAGGCTCCTGTTATACCTCCTAATAAGGGGTATTGTGTTAGGAAGGTTTTTTGGATTTAATCATAAGATTATGATTAAGGTTCAGGAGCCGCCACCTAGTATTATAGTCACTTGGAACCTATGGTCTGTGAGAGTCTAAGTAAGGGACTGGTTGTGCAAGGGGAAGATGCATCACCCCAAATGCACCCTAATTGAGGTAAGCTACATTGTTGTTTGATTATTTTTTTAAAATCAGGTTTATATTTGTTGGTCTTTTTTAAGGCTCAAGGCAAATCTTTCTTCATAAGAGAGTCTCTACCTTATCGGGTTAAATCCTAACTATTCTAAAGTCTGAATATTAACATCGTATTTATTTACATATTATATCTTTATCGTGTAATTTTATCGTGTAATTTTACACCCCACAAATATTAAAGTCTACATCTAGACCCTAAAAAAAAAAGATTGGAAAAAGATTTATGACATGTTGGCCAAATGCTAATGGATAATCATAAACTGGTTACAATATCTATTCTTTAAAAAAAAAACATGAAAATGATGCAATTTTTATTTTTTTTAATGAAAAAATATGCTTGGAAAAATTTCAAGATTTGGCCGTATGCGACAAAATATATTTTTTTCTTTTTTAAAAATGGAGATTGATTTAAAAAAAATTGAGATGTTTTTTAAAAGGTTTTGAATTTTTTTAATAATTTCAGAGAAAACCAAGTATTTTAATAGTGAATTTATATTTTACAGTGTAAATATACAACCCGATATTATACAAAATTGGTAGAAAAATACCCAAGAAAATCACAATTTTTTTAAATGATTTTTTTGAAAATTTTGGATTAAAAAAAAGTCCACTCTATGAACAGTAGGAGGTGAATTATAATTCATGCCACTGTTCATACATGAACAGTAGGAGGTGAATTATAATTCACATCCTCTGTTTAGAGAACAGAGGTGACAAAGAGGAAGAAGAAGAAGAAAGGGAAATGGAGTGAGGGCGAACAACTTGGCATAGTATTGGTCTGGTCAAGGATGACTGTGTGTTGTCGGTTGTCGCAGCGGTGGAGGCCGACGTCAGCTACAGGAGGAAGACGAAAAGGTTGCAGCGGAGAAAGAAATGTTGGAGGGAGAATTGGGAGAATGTCGCGGTGGTTGTGCCTATCGTCGGTGAGGATTTAGGTTCATGGGGAGGTTAAGATGTCATCTATTGGTGGAGAAGGAATGTTTTTGTAGGGTTTGTAAGGGCTGAAGAAGTAACGAGAGAAAGAAAGAAGAGACAACGGTGGCTGGAAAAAAAAAACAAGGGAGAAGCTGATTTTTTGACTTATTTTGGACCCAATTTTCTCCTCCCTTAAGCCATCAAATCCACCTCTATTTATAGGCGGTGGAAGAGAGCAATCTTGTGTATGCTGGGAAAAACTTTCAGCCCTTAATTCAAATAAAAAAGATCCCAAACATTGGCTCAAAGTAGGCATAACACGCTGTCAAATTGTCCAATCTGCAGCTGTAAGCTGCCTGAGCTGGCCTCTTTGGGGTGGTGCCACATCCATATATTTACCAGTGAGTCAGTGCTGACCATAACCTGATGTAAAGAGATGTCTAGTGATCAGTTTTAATGCAAGTTTTGGAAAATTTAATGGATATTAGGTACATTAAATAAAGTTACAAAGTAGGTAGCCAGACTAGCCATTTTAAGGATTTAAAGAAGAAATGAACAGTGCCAAAATAATTTTTTGATCAAAATTCATTGCAATCCTTTCTCTTTCAATTACTTTTAATTGAACTCCTAATTGACCTTAAAATTCTTCAATTAAGATCTTAATGAACTTTAATTGGAGCCTCAAAGTTACACACCTATTGTAATTTGATTCATAGTCTCAGATTTCTTTAATTTAGCCTCTAATTGGCCCCCTAAACTTCAATTTTCTTGTAATTTGATCTTTAATTTCAACCAATTAACTTGGTAAAAATTAAATTTTGTTTTTTAAAATTCCAATCTACTCAATTAATCTAAAATTCGGCCCCTAAACTTAATTTTTCACCAATTAATCCCCAAATAAAATTAATTTAACCCATTTAAAGTATAATTAAGTCCTTACACTTCATTAAATCCTTTAATTGGACTCAAATTAATTCTTAAACATAATTAAAATTCAATTTGGCCCATAATTAAATTAAATTGACCTATTAAAAATTTAATTATATTCCTAGACTTAATTTTTATGTAAATTCATCTCATCATCATTGAAGTTGACCTTGAATTTACATTTTGTTTCTTCATTGTTAGGCATAATAGGGTGCAATTAGGCTTTAAACTTCTTCCAAAAATTACAGCTTAATTCCCCGGTCTGCATTCTCTATATTGCCAGCTTTTATTTTATTTTTTAATTTTTTTAAAAATAATTTTAAAGAAATAATCTTGAATTGGGTTATGATAAGTTTCTTGATTTTAGAGCCTAATTTTAGATTTATTGATACATGGTAAATATAAATTATCTAAACATTAAAAGTTGGATACGAAGCTAGCTTGTATGGATTTTCAATACTCATATAACTTTAAGGATGTGTTATAAGGAGCATCTTAAATTTGATTTTAAAAAAATTGCTTTGTTGCTTGTTTTTAATGATAAAAGAGAAAATAAAATCTATGATACATAAAAAATAATAAAAATATCTTCACCTAATATTTTATCTTACTTATATTTCTTTATTTTTCAAAAAAATGAATCCTAAAAAGTAACTAATATGATATTATTAGTTATTCTTAAATCACTATAATTTTTTTAATTTTAAAAATAAATATTAAAAATTTTAAATTTCATTTCAATTACTGGTTAAGCATAATATTATAATTAAAAACCTATATATAGCATGCGAATGGATGTATAAAAAGAATAAATAGCCTTGGAGGAAGGTTTGACAAGGGGGTCAACTCCTTGGTCCTTGTATATTTTAGGAGGTGGATTCGAAATTAATCCATGGGTTAATTATTAATTCTCCCACTGGACCATCACTAGAGAAGCCCGTTAGCGGCCTTTTTCCCAGATGTCCAGAACCCATCTCCCACTTCACTTCTGTACATGGCTCATCGTCTAAAAAGGCCGTTGTGATTAATTAGCAGCGAAGGCATAACCAAACAGACAAAATTATGAACAATATACCTCTCTTTTCTTTCTTTTGTGACTAAATTTACCTTTTTAGAGTTGTCTGTAATTTTTTTTTAATTTTTTAATTTTTATTTGATTTATTTTTTTATTTTTTATGATTTTTTTTAATCTTCACCCTCAACATTTGATTTTATTTAAATTTTATATTAACTCTGATTCTTATTTTTTTATTTTTTTTGTTTTTTTAATTAAATTTATTTTTCAATTGTATTCCTCAACATTTAATTTAATTTAATTTTCTGTTAAATTTAATCATTATTTTTTAGAATGTTAATTTTCTGTTTTGGATAAATTTTTTTGTTATTTTTACCCTTTATAATTTGGTTTATTAGAAATTAGGCTTATTAAATTATATTATTAAATTAATCAAATTTATTTAAAGGATTTCAAATTTTTCTTGTTTCTTTAAAAAAGATTGGTGTCTTCTGAACATTTTTTCTGTTTTACATAAGAAAAAACCTCACTTGATCCACAAGGGTCACCTATAATGATTTTTGATAATTTTAATTTTATAGGTTGTGAGCCAGAAGCTTTCGCAGAGGCATGCATCGGTTCAGTTCAATGCATTCCAACGTGAAGAATAATCTGTCCTTGTCTACCACAAGTGAACAAACAAGTAATACTGGAATATCAATCAACATGAAAAGCTGCAGCTATCAAATCACCGATTCGAACAATACTTAGATTAGTCTTAAATATGCCTTCACGAAGAAGAAGAAGAAGAAGAAGAAGAAGAAGAAGAGGTATTATTTCGATTTGAAGACATAGTTGGAGCAGTAATGAGATTGTTTTGCTTGTCTGGGACAGCAGTGACAAAGTGTGTAATAAGGGTGATAATTTAAAGTATTAAAGTGTGTGATGGGGCTGATAATTTAAAATATTTTTTATTTAGAAATATATTAAAATATTTTTTTAAAAAAAAATACTTTTGATATTATTATATTAAAATAATTTAAAAATATATAAAAATATATTTTAAATAAAAAATAAAAAATTAAAAAAATATAATTCATACCACATATTCTCGTTTATAATTACAGGAAACTCCGAAGGGATCCACAATCATCAAGATCCTTATCCTCCATGTTGCCACCCTGGATGTGTCTGATTTATAACTTGTCCAATGTGCCGACATGCATGGGTCACAAATATAGATTTTTTTGAGAGCCAAGCAAACTAGCGCATGACCTTCATCCGTAAAACCCTCGCCCCTCTACACCGTCCCTTACAGTATCGTTTCTTAAATATTACCAACCTAGATTACTTCCTATCAAAATTTATTTAAACATAAAAAATTTTTAAAAAAATATTTTTAATTGTTGAGACAACATTATATTAAAATGATCTAGATCAACTCAAATTAATTTATTAAACCTATAATATAATTAATAGATTCCACTAAGTTCAATTTTTTTTTTAATTTAGCTAAATGATGGCAAAATATAAAGACTAATTAAAAATAAAATAAATATTAAAGAATAAAATTAAACACAAAATAAAATTAATTATTCATTAAATATCATAATATGTTATACAAATAGAAATTAAGTATAATTTTGTTTTAAAAAGTAATTATTTAGCTCATGTATTTCATGTAGTGAATATATTAGTTACTATATTTTACATTTACCTTAAAATATAATTATTTTTAATAATTTAAATATATCTTTAATTATTAACCTGGTTGCGCGCGCACATATATATATATATACATTATATATATACATGTTAGTTTTCTATATTATATTTTTTTCAAAAAACCAAAAATAAATCTTAATTAGCAATTCAAACATCTAATGAAAAAAAAATTATAAACTTCTTGGTTTCAATATAATCACATTTTCTTTTTTATGTTTTATTATTTTATGAAAATTTCCCTCAAATCACCAAAAGAAGAATTAATTAAAAAAATATAAAAAAATTAAAAACCCTATCTAAAAAAATAATCAAGCATATAGGCGTGGCCCAATTGACCCAATACACCTTGACCTTTAAAATAAATTCAAGTGCATAGGTCTTCCAGCTCCAGCTTGCATGTTTAATACTATTTATTTATATTTTATAAGGGTGGATAATATATTGTTTATCACTCTTTTTTTTATTAAAAAGAATGATGTGTTGATTGCTAGACTATCCAGCTATCAATATGGTGGTTAAAATTTAGGGGAAGGATTCTTTATGTCACAATTTTAATTTTTCAGGTCATTTCCACTCCAAAACATCTCAAAAACAACATAAATTCTTTATAAACCACTGGAATGACCCTAAAATCATTAAAAAAAAATCAAAATCAATTGAGTAAAAAAAAACCTAAATTGAACTTGATCTCTATTTACAAGACTGTTTAAAGAAAAAAACCATTTCCATTAAGCTTCCTTGCTAAATGGAAATTGTTGACATGGAAAACAATAATTTTTATCACCAAAAAGTAGCTAAACCAATAATTTTCTCTTTTCACGCCATCTTTATAAGATTTTATCTCTTCTCTTCCCAACTAAGCAATGAAAATACAAAGAAAATGAATTTTCATATCAAAATTGAAACAATAAAAAATATGGGGACTCTAGAGAAAGAAGAAATGGTATGAGGGAGAAAAAAGAATCCATACCAAATATGGTAAAGGACTTTCTCCTTATTTTAATCTTCTTTGACCCCTAGTTTTTTAATTTTATTTTCCCCTAACAAATTGATCATTAATTTTACCTCTAAAAGTTAATTTTTTTTACATTAATGCATCAAAAATATTAAAAAAAATATCAACTTAATATTTCTCATGCAACATAACAAATTAAAAGGCATATTAAACCAAAAAAATAAACACACCCTTAATAACCTATCACATATATCAACATGTGATCGCTAGCGTGCATGTCACGTGCATACAACTTGAACAAATTGATGGTAGGATGACTTTCCAAACAAAAAAACATGATAAGGGACCAAAATCAGATTAAAATAAAAGGTAGTGACTAAATTAGTTCCAATGTACTGAAAATCCAGGATAGTTTTTGTTTTTTCAACTGAAATATAATTAAAGCGTAACTATCCATCGTTGTTCGTATACAGAATGAAAGGCTGGAAAGCACAAAGGATTGTTCACGGGATTGAAACTTGTGTACTTAATAGCCATCAAGGACACAAAATTTATTGATTCCTCGATTGGGTTTATTTTATAACTAACAAACAAACATTTGACAGGAGGTCAAATGACACGTCGTTTTCGCATCATTAGGCCTCAAAAACATACAGAAACAAGGGTATGTATATTCAACACGTTTAGGACGGCCATATATCATCATTAACTTCTTGAAAACTAAGCGTTTTGGTAAGTTTGAATCAAACAAAACATGGAATCTTTTCCTTTTCGAGCAGCGGGGAAGTGAAACGGAAGGGAATGTTAGCTGTTTTTCTCTTTCATGTGACCATGGAACGCGTTTACCTTAAGCAAAGTTCTCAGTCACGGGCTGAAGTTGCTATCGACTTTATGGAATGCGTTGGTGCTCTTGATCAATTAATGAACTAATTAAAGAGAGCAGTACACTCCTTTAGCTGCTACTTCTAGCGGTAGAAGTGCTCCAAGGAATAATTAGAAACAGTTCTGGAAAATAAAGACATGCTTGCTGTCTCCACTTAGTGCGATCCAAGCTTGATTATTGTCGTGGCTTTGAGTTAGTGTTAATTTTCTTCTGAATATATTTTCGGGGCACAATCCAGTGAAAAGTCCATTCATACCTGGAAAATAAAAACCCCAAAACTTTGCATATATATATTTGTAATGCTTTGGACCGAACGATTTTGGGAAATTAAATGTCCGTTTTGGAACTGCACTGGCTTTCATTTGACAGAAAAGGGTACAACTGTTATGGAATTTTGCTTAGATCGATGCAAAAATAATGTTCAAAGGCATCGATCTGAGAAAGCACTTGTTAATATTAATTGCAAGCGAAGGAAATCAATGGCATGATCACCAATACTTTTCGACTTGGCTTAAACTAGCTCGTTCGTATTTGCTGTCTTCTTCTTCTTTCGGTGATAAGAGATGACATGTGCAAACCTTGAATTAAAGACCGCGTTTCTTTTTGGAAAAGAAGCACTCCATAGGTAGAGGGGTATTTCTATGATCACTTTAAAATGTTGTGTATATATAACTTCAAAAATAATAAAATAAATTTTATGATGCCTTACTAATTCCTAATAATTTCAAAACATATTTTTACCAGATTAATTATACCTTTGTTTTTACTAAGATAACAATGTATTTTTATTGAGAGAATTATACTTAATTATTATTAAAATCACGAAAAATAAATTTGTTCGGTACATTAAGTAAATGTCTTTAATATTTTCTAATAGTATTGTCAAAAAATAATATAAAATCATTCTTAAAATCTCATTTAAATTAAAATTTTAGAATTAAAATGGTTTCTTAAAATAATATGAACCTTGATGATCAAACAATACCATCTTCACTCTATCTTCAATTAAAATTAAATAGTTAAACACAAGATAACGACAAAAATGAGTAAGTTTCAAACCCAAGAGGATTTTTAAGTTAACAATGGCTGGTTGAAAATATTATCAATTAAATTAAATGATATTCTCTTCTTAATTCTTCTTTTTCCTTGGATAAATGATCCCACATGCATCTAGCTAATAATTTAAAAATACTTGATACTACAAAAAAATAGGAATGGATTACCAATCAGAAGATTTAAGTATTTTTAAATGGAACCCAGACTTAACTATTAGTTTTAATATGGTATATATTGCCTTAAATAGCTTCAACGAAGGCGTAAAAAATCCTAAATGTCAAACCAATTGAGAACATCAAAAGGCTGCTAGAATAAATGCATGATATAAAAGATCGAAATACTTAAATCCTTTGAAGCACCCAGTGTAGGCATACATACTTTATTGCAAATTGTAGACATGCATGGGACATGATTTTACCACGCAAAGATTTTAAACAGGAATAGACAAAAATTAAAGGGTTTATTTTAACAGAAGATTGGAGAACATTGCATTTCAATCACGACCATCAACTACTGACAGAAACATTCATTTGGTATAAAAATATTGAATACATTGGAAATCATCAAGGAAAACTAAACTTATTCGTGGAAACTGAATAAAAGAGAAAAGCACGTAACAAGCGAAAACAAGCAGCTGTTTTCCTTACATCACACAATTCTTAATAGAAAATCATACTTCAGAACATGCAAAATGACACTGTAATGAAACCATGATGGAAAGATATAAATATATTTAAGGACATTGGAAGTCTTTGGGAACCTTCTTTCCACAGACATTGACAAGCAAGCTTAGGGAAAGTGGAATGTTAAGGTTGATGCCCAAGATGTTAGCTTTGATGGCAGTGCAAAGACAAACAGCAGCCTCGAGATCAAGAAGGCCTTGAATGACACTGCAGCAAGGTTTTACAGGGGGTGAGCCAATGGTGACGTTAAGTAATGAACCGAGCAAGTCAGCGCACACACCTAATTTAAGTGCATCCTTAGGGCACCTTCCACTGGAAGGGCTTGGTGTTGGGTTTGAGTTTGGGTTCGGGTTTGGGCGCTTTGGTTTAGGATTAGGAGAGGAGCAACCAACTCCACAAGCAGTGGCTAGGGAAAAGAAGAGAAGGTTGAATGCAAGGAAGAGAGCAAGAGATGTGGTTCTTTTGGGAGCCATTTCTCTCAAACGCTAATCGCTTTCTTTGAATTTAGTAGTTACAGTGCCTTCTAGCTAGCTAATAGAAGCTATAGAAGAGAGCACTTGTAGTGATGAAGGGATGTGCAATGAGGAGTTGGTTTTTATAGAGGTCAAGGAGGTCCAGTCCGTTAATTTGATGTTGAGATAAAATAACAAGAGAAATGGAAGAAGCCCATGCACCCATGTGTGATCCTGGGAATTTAATTAGCTGGCAGAAGACAGGCAGAATTTTAGGCAAACTCTTGGATGCTTGTGCTGTAGCTAGGGTTTTGCAAATTGCCATGTTCTTTGGCCCTAGCATTATTACCATGGATCTATCTAGTTAGCCGAAATCTCGGTCATTCTGGTTTCATTAATCCTGTGCATCCACAGAATAATTAAAGATGTTCTGGTTGTTCGAATGTCTCGTGATGGAACAAAGTTGAGTCGCCATATGTCTCATATCAGAGTTGGTGGAGGGTTGGATTTTCTAAAATAGAAAATTATTCATTTTCACTTCCTTTTTCAAAGACTGCTATTCTTTTCTACTTTCATTCTCATCTTGGAGGGTGTTAAATATCTCTTACGTAACCTCCCTTCTATATTAGGCCAGATCCTACGCTGTCTGCTGCCAAGAACAAATCGGTTTTCATGATCTGAAGCTTTCCCCAATGGTCACCCTTCAAAACGCTCCTTCTTCACGATTGACTTCGTAATTTAATCCCTTACCATTTTTCTTCACAAGCCGTATGGAATCACTATGAAAACAACGAGGGTGCAAAATAGAGCTCACAAGGTGAAGAGCAGACTTGAGAAAAATAAAAAAGCATGCAAGGAAACTAAAATGACACTGACAATACTAATCACAACTCATCTTTCACCGTGGAAGTACTACCACTGATCCATATCAGGAGATCCATTGCAATCAAGCCATGCATAAATTTGCAGAGATAAACCTAGCACCTCAAGAAAATTGTTTTTTGTGGTTTTTGTTAAACACGCCAAATAATGGATGGCCATAATTTCAATCACAGCTGGATTTTTCTATGGGTTTTTCCCCCTTTTAATTAGTGTTTCGAATGTACTATTTATGAAAATAAAACTTGGATCTTGTGGATTTATATAAATTGTGTAGTAAGTAAACACACTTCCATCTTGGCTTATTTGATTCATGTGGAAGTTGCTTGCTGGATGGAGTGTCACGGGCAACACTAAAACCTACCATCTGGGGTCCACTGCGGATTTTGATGAAACTATGTCTGCTACAACCGAAGAAAATATCAACTTCAACCATTTTTACGATTTCTTAATCTTCCCTCCATTCATACCCTGTGGAGCCAGTTTAGATCCACTAGCCTGTGTTAATTTGATTGCGATTTCTTAACCAAGTCAGCATCGATCCAATCTTTCAACCGATCCATGATCTTATTTTAATCATAGGTTTAATCACTGATCACAGATCGGTATATGATTCTAATTGGTTTCATCATTGTCTAGTGAAGATGAATGCTTACGCGCTAATGATGTACATTTGGAAATTCGAAGCTAAAACAAGAATACTAGGAATTTATACCTGCGCATCAATTTCCTCTGTTAGCGCGCAGGTCGACGGCCATTTGTCAATATTATGTATGCGAACTCACTAGCCAACAGAAAATGAGGGCCTGATCCTTAAGGCAATTCTAACTTCGATAGATTCCTGACAAGGGCGAGTGCAGAAGACTAAATACAAAACAAAACGATTTTTGTTATTTGATTGAATCTACAACATCGTGGGTGCGTTATAACTCTGATCAGAAATTCGAAAAAGAAAAAACAAGAAGAATTTTTCAACGATTTCAGTTTTCAATGTTTCGCTAGCTAGTTGAGAAGCCTAAAAGGTTGCTGCTTTGAAAGTCGTTGGCATTGGATCTCGTTCTTTGTCTGATCTCTTGCCTGGTCTTAGATAGCCTGGATATCATTGATTAGAGAATCCTTTGTGAAACATGCACGTAGCAATTTTTGACTTAATTGAATCACTTCAATTAAAAAAAAATTGTTTGACCAACAATTACCTTTCCTTTCATTATGGTAACTATACACATAGAATTTCACACATTAAAAATATACTAAGATCCATATCAAAATTACAATAATGACTCTGATTATAAGAAAAAATATTGAGGTATAAAAAATCATTTAATTGGTAGTCAAATTTTAATTTTATTTTAAATGAAAAGACATTCACTGGATTTAAAAAAAACTTTAACTATGTAAAATATTAACTTGATTTGATAAAAATAAAAAATATTCACACGAGCTATCGAAAACTTTATTTATGTGATGTATAATTATGACTTGATTTAATTTGATGAAGATGAAGAGTTTCGTACCAGTCTAGAAGCTTTAACTATATAAAATCTTAACTTAATTTAATTTGATTTGATATCATAAATTCTTTTTTGTTCTTTTACTTTCTTAATAAAGTTGAATTTCTTTGAATGAACTTCCAAGTATTTATACTTGTTTTCCAATCTATACTTTTTTCTTTTGTTTTGTTTTTTATGCTGATTTTTTGTATTATATGCTTTTTATTTTATTTTAATTTTGTGGCCTTGTTATTTATTTATAGATATGCTAGGTGTAATTTACTTCAAATATCATTTATCTAAATAGTATTTTAGAAAAATTAGTTTGGAAATTATTTAAAATACCCTTAACTAGAGGGACACTAACGTAAGATTCTTTAAATATATTTGAACTAGCTTTTTTAATTTAATTTGATCTCAAATCTAATAAATTTAATTTTTTTTTGTGTTATAAAAAGCTTGGGTCATGGTGGACATTGAGAAATTTTAGTGTCTAGGAGGCTAATTAAAGCTATGCTAGGAAATTAAAGATCTAAATCCAAGATCCAACCCCTCACTCAACCCATGATTGCCCTTCTATATTGGTTTTGTGTTTTTCCTTATATTTTATGTATCAACATTTCATAAGAAGTGAGATGGGAGCAGAGAAGGAAGAGAAAATGTAATGAGTACCTATTAAAATTGAATTTTCTTCTTGAGTCACTCTCCTCAGTGATTGCGGGCTAGTGTTGTTGTCTAGCCATTTTTCCTATCGTCATGGACCCACATATACTGGGTCTAATTGTCAGAGCCTTCTAGTCTTTTCCTGGGTCAGATGCCAGTGGTCTGGTTCTCGGCTTCATGTGCTCTCTTAACTCCCTTTGTGTGGGCTTCTGAACTGCATCTTTTGTATCTCTCTCTGGCCCATTTATAAAAATGGAAAATCCAGATTTCTGTACAATTAAAACGATCTACCTGTTGAGTCGCAAACCCTAGCACGAGGCCGCAGGATTATGTTCACGGGGTGCCTAAGCAAGCCACTGATCAATCTTGTGATCCGGGGAACGAAAAAATAAATAGCTAAAAAACTAATTATGACAAAAACCCACCTGTATTTATCTTAGAATCTCTTACGTTGCCAGCTAAATTCACATCCAGCCTTGCTCAATTCACATGCTCTCCTCTCTGGTTGTCGACATTTTGTTTTATGCGTACTGTTTTGTCGTATCAATTGTAGCAACGCATTCCAAGGAGTCCATTCCACTCTATAAAACGCTCATGCACTTC
Source organism: Populus ilicifolia (assembly GCA_015708895.1). NCBI lineage: Eukaryota > Viridiplantae > Streptophyta > Magnoliopsida > Malpighiales > Salicaceae > Populus > Populus ilicifolia. Next base: position 15,682 of record SRLM01000243.1, on the reverse strand, counting down.
CACAATACTATAAGCAAATTGCTACTCCGACAGCATTTCGTCTCTACTTTCCATACAGTGAAGTCTGAGGAGATGGGTTCCAAGAGTTCATCGGCGTTTCTCTTCATCTTCCTCAACCTTCTCTTCTTCGCCCTAGCAAGTGGGTGCAACACTTGTGTTCAGCCTAAGCCTATCCCAAACCCCAATCCAAACCCTATTATGTCAAGAAATCGCTGCCCTAGAGATGCCCTAAAGCTGGGTGTCTGTGCCAAGTTGCTTAATGGTGCTATTGGTGGGGTTGTTGGAAGCCCACCAGACACACCTTGTTGCACAGTACTTCAAGGACTTGTAGATCTTGAAGCAGCCGTGTGCCTCTGCACTGCTATCAAAGCTAACATCCTTGGCATTAACATTGATATCCCAATCTCCTTAAGCTTGCTTATCAACACATGCGGGAAGAAGCTACCCTCTGACTTCATTTGTGCCTAATCATGCACTATATTCCCTTCCCAATTCCTTGCTTCTGATGCAGCGTGTGCTCCTATTCTAGGAATTATTTCCTAGTTATTTGTGTTTTCATTGTGTGACAAGTACTGTTCGATAATCTTTCAATGGAATCATTTTCTCACTTAATTAGAATGGCCCTCGTGCACGCGGAGCATAAATTCAACTTCTTATTTTTTTCAATTGGATGTGATGATCAATGATTAGTTTCATTTATTTAACTACAATATAATGTAATTACAGCATAAAAATTACACCAAAGAACCATTTAAATCAAATAACTCCATTTATTAGATGAGGTATCAACAATTGCTTTATAACATAAATGTTTTGTTATTCATCAATTGATTTTGATATAAAACATGATAGGTTTAAGTCTATGACAATGTGTTATTTGTATTTGAGTTTTTAGCATTCTTTAACTGTATAAACTTAAATCTTTTTTCTAATTGTTTATAAACCTTGGGCTAATTAGTCTCTGTGTTGTATATAGGCAACCTGCCATGCAAATTTCATTAATTTAATCCATATTGCAATTCACATTTTTTATAAAGAAAAAAAATTCTATATGTGCGCCGGAGTTGAAGTTATTACACTGCAAGTGTTACGCCCATTTGTGCGTGTGTGTGAAAGGCAATCGGACAGAACTTGTTAGTTCCTTTTCTTTGGTTAAAATAGTGAAATTTCTTTGGTTATAAGCAGCATTTTGAGGCCAAATCATTGAGAAATTTTACCGACTACGCAAGCTCCTCGTTTGTAGTTTCAAACAATCTACCTAAACTTCATCTATTTCAATACCCGTGTGGCATGTTATAACTAATTATAAGGCTTTCGGTAATTTTCTTCGGCCAGCCATTCCATTCTTTGATGGTTGTTAGGATCATTGAAGTATATGTTAATGAAAAAAAATGATTAAAAGAGTATTAGCAAATTGTTTTTTAAGAAATACTTGAACTACTATCCAGATCATCCAGATCAACAATACCGGATACGCATAAAACAAAAATAAGATTTAAAGGTAAATAATTATATTTTCAATTAATTGACTCATCATTCTTGGAAATCATTCTTTCTAAGGGAATCTCTAAGTATATTTGGGATTTAATGAGAAAGAAGCACCTGGAAACAACTAGAGCAAATGAAAAATTAATAACTTCAAGCACTTTGGATAAAATTTGAATTGCTTAGGATGAATATAGAAGAGTCAATTATAAACTATTTTTCATGAACAATGACAAAGGTTAACAAGATATGAATCCATGGCAATAAAATGGAGGATATAACCTTCATTAAGAAAACCCTTAATCATTGATGCCAAAATTCAATTTTATTGTGTGTTCAATAAAGGAAGGTAAGGATATTGATTAATTGCAAAGCTCATTGCTAATTAATAAGCAAAAATTGAATAGATAAGACAAGGAGAAGCAAGTTTTACAAGTTTCATCTAATAATAATTTTTCTACCTCACAAAAAGACATAAGCTGAAAAGGAAGGAACACTAAAAACAATAATGGTAAATTTTCACCACATAATAAATATAAAGATAATTAGTTTTTTAATTCTCAAAAATGAGAAAAATGATATGATTATTATCATTCAACATTTTATATGCCAAAATTAATGGATAAGTTAAAGGTTGAATGCTTTTAATGTCATAGATATGGACATTACAAATTTGAATGTCACACCAATTTGAATAAAGACGGTGGTAGAAAATCTAATTTTATAGAGAATAAAGATGAAACGTCTTTATTGATAGGTTGTAATATAAATGAGAAAAAATAAAAAGAATTATGTTATTTAGATATTAAGTGTAGCAATTATATGAGTGAAGATAATCAGTCTTTTCTAATTTAAATAAGTTTTATCAAGATTTTATCAAGCAATGATATTAATGCTGATGAGAAAAGAAATCTAGTTCTTCATCAAAACAAATATGATATTGAAATTGAGTGGAAGTTGATTGATAATGAAAAAAAAAAGCTAAGAAAGGAAGTTGAAAATGTAATTAAGGATAGAAAAGTTATTTCTAGGTTGCTCAAAGATGAGTGTTATAGCCTTAAACTAAAGAAAAAAACAATATAAAATTAACATAAAGAAAATATTAAGTTAATCATAAATATAAAGATTTTGTAAGTAAAATAGAGCAAGAGCACTCTTAATGGTTTAAAAGGATTTGACAAAAAAACACATGTACATTTCTTATTAGGTATGGAGATACATACTAAGGTATTGGAGATAGTTTCTATAAAAAGCATGCAGGGATTTAAAATTAATCTAGTGATAAAAAGAAAGTTTTGGAGAAAACCTTAAGATAAATACATCCATAAATAGAGAGAGAAACAAACTTTAACATATCACTTTTTTATAAGAAAAGATAGGAAAAAAAAGTTAAAACAAGTTTCCTTAAATATGAAAGCAAAACACTTAATAATGAGAAAAATAAAAAGTATATGGAAAATACATCATAACTAGTAAATTATTAAAGCTAAATTATAATAATCAATGATTATAACAGGTTAGAAAAAAATCTATATAGATACATGATTATAAGATAATTAAAACCGATTGCTTATTTATTTTGTTATATTCTCTTATAATGATATAACTTTTAAAGATGCTATAAAAGAAATAAATTGATGAAATTAATGTCAAAATGAAAAAAAATACTTGAAAATTAACAAAATTTGAAAGACAAAAAATCATTAGTGTAAAATAGATATTCAAGATATTTTTTTTTAAATCTTCATTAATAAACTAAGTGTTAATTTATTAGAATTCTTATTTAATTAGACAATTAGATTCCTGGTTAGATTAGAATAATTAAAGGTATAATCTCATATATTAATTAAATCAAACTTACTTTAAATTGAAAACATATATATATATGAAGTAAGTTTGATTTAATCAAAAATAGCTTGGAAGGTTCATCCAAATACTTGTGTTTTATTTTCAATTAAGTTGGTGTGGGATTATGGCGATAATACATTTCCCTTTTCTTTTATTTCTGACAGAAATATAAATAAATATCAAAATAAGATTTCCAGCCAATGGCTGGTGTAGTTCAAAGAACTGTAACAAATAGAGAGAGAGAGGGAGGGAGGGAGGGAGAGACTACATTACACAAACAGCACCTTATAGCAGAAAATTACGAATGCTACAAGGAAATGGCCCTATCCTGTCCATCCTCTGTAAACCGAAAAATTAAGGTGCTCAATAAGTGTCCACATGAAAAACATTGTCAACCTTGGACTACAACCTTTGAAAGTGGCTGGAATCTGGAACAACCCCAACCAAATTGATGTCCACAGCTTGCTCTGTGACAACCCTTTCTGCATCATCAATGAGCACAGATCAGTTCTAATAGAAGGGCTATTGTCTGTGGTCAGTTTTGATTTCCACTTTTTTGCTGCTTAGAAATTTCGTTTTCAACACAAGGAATTTTCTATGAATGGTAAACACAATTTTAGAGGGACTTCGTTTTACTGTATCACAATTCATGTCTACTCCTCCATCGTTTAACCCTTTCACCAGCTAAGCATGGCATGGGCAGAGCACATGCCGAGTCCAAAAAAAAATAAAATTTGGTGAAAGAATTTCTAGAGTAGGATGTAGTGGCCGTATTGATTCATGCTTTAGGTTCTTGTTTCACCACAAACAATGGTGCACCAGCACAAAAAGTTTTCAAAGAAGTGCACTTTTAAGAAAGCGTAAAAATGCAGTTTGTAGAATAATATACACCTCCATCAAGTCAAGGCCCTTCAGAAGATTCCACAAGTTCTTCATTGAACTCGCCAAATATATTTGGACATCCATCCCAGTTTCCCCGCTCTCGGGCTTCCCAGTAGCCACCAACATAGCGGAAAGATCCATTTTCACCTTCCTTTTGGAACCATCTTGGCTTCCATCCATGCTCTTGTAATTTCCTTGACTGCATAGAATGAACGAAAGTATAATGACCTCCAATAAGGAATGATGACGGGTCTTTGTGAGTGCACATATAAGGTTTATGACTCATCCAGCTCTTAATATTCAAATCTAGCCATGCAAAGAATTCTTAAGTATCATTTCTTCCAGATTTATGCTCTGATATATAGGGGTCTAAATGATGTTGATCGAAGTAACAGAATCAATCAATATCCAGGCATCAGTGAACTTAAAAAAAAACTACATGACAGCCTAATTGTCCGCATCTCATTAGTTCATATGTAGCACAAGCAACAGCATAATCACACCAGTGATATCTAATCTCAAGTTACTAATAGTGATTAAGTTCAAATCTTAGCTGAGGCAAAAAAGAATTCTTCTTCCATCGCCACTAGAAAGTCCAAATCCACACACCAAGTTCTTATAATTATTCCAACATATCTGAACTAACATTAAGTATAATTAAGTAAAGAAAGATCAAGAGCTCTGAATATACCATTCTTTGCCTCTTCTCCAGCCGCTGTTTCTCTCCATTTGCTTTTTCATATTCCCCGTTCTCCAAATGCCGCTGGTCTGGTCTAAGCCTGGAATCCGTGGGTGGGAGCTTCTCCTTAATCCGTTATCAAATACCCGGGATCAGACATGGCTATAAAAAACAATTAGAGATGCAAACGTGGAAAAGGAAAATGGTTACTAGAAAATCTATATGATAAATCATCACTACCTGGAGTCCTGGCGTTAATTCATTTAGAGTTATAGCAAATGATGACAAGTTGTACCGAGTCAGATTGGGAGGCGGCTTATTACTTTTCCAAAGCAAGGTGGCATTAGACGAGGTAATGCGATCCTTTGACTTGCCAGTGCCATCCCCAGTAGTATAATGCATGCTGTCGTCCCACTTCCCAAATAATGAAGCTACTTTATTACCTGAAACATCTTCAACGAACCCTTGGACCTATAAATACAGGACACTGAATGAATTGGAAAATAACTAGAACTAGGACCAACCATGTTGTATTCTAATGAGGAAACCATATGAAGACAGAAGACCTAACATCTTCTAACCTGGTGAGGATTTCTGTCAAGAATAGATTGTTCTTTGAATTTGAGTTTGCATGAATACTGTCGATTTCCTTGTATATGCATCATCCCATGGTGATCACAATACACTTTTCCAAGGATAAGATTATAAATAGTTGTTGTGACCTGACAGAAGCAAATATTGTGTCAAATCAAGCGCACCATACTGATAGACATGGAAGTCAGAAGATCAAAAGAATTCACTGGTCATTTCCTGCACAGACAGTCACACAGAAGTGCATACCTTGCTCCACTGGAATATTTCACCATCATCAAACTCGAGGGTCAGAACTCCAACAGGGTCGAGCTGAATTGACCGCCCCCAAAATTTTGTGCGGAGGTTGCTGTCACCCCAGAATTTCCACCCTCTACCTTCGCAGTGGCAGGCAATGAGAGTTGGGTGGTGACTAACCTGTTTCAACTCAAAATATCATTGAAATGTACTTCATCTGAAGAGAAAAGCATTCATGACCAGACAGTTCCTTATCTTCCCAAAGAACTTTTGTTTGGCTCGTTTCACCTATTTGACAAAGTAAATGAGCCGTTCTATTTTGTTTAAATAATTTCACATAGAATTTTACTCCCAAACCCTGGACAGTGATTTGACCAGCATCTAGTTTTCTTCCCAAGAGTTGCGATTTATAAAAAAATTTAATTCCCCTTATGAAAAAAAGTGTGGTGCAGGCAGGCCCTTCCGCGTTTATTAGGACACGAAACAGTCTTGTTTTTACTAAAAAATTTCCTATGCAATAAATTGAAACTCTGCCAAAGTATATGTCATAATCTTTCATTCAGTATAGAAAAGTATATCTCAATAAAAGCTCAGTCAGCAGCTGGCGATCAATTTGAGTTCAATATAAATATTAAATACAGCTTAGGTTAAGTCACCCTGTTTTGTTGTAAAATCGGAGAGATTACTGACCTTTTCAGAGAAGAAACGAACTCCTTTATCAGGAAAGTCAGCTTCATAAGTTTCTCCTAGCAAAGGATTAAAGGGTTTACAGTGCCGGCCTTCAGAGGAAGCATATCCAGAGATGGCAAAAGCAGCAACATTTAGGATCCTTAGGACACTGTTCCCCTGAAAAATAAGACACATTGGAACAGTGAGGACCAAACAGCAATCCAATGAGATTTTCCTTTTTCATGAAATATTTGATGCTGAAAACATGACAATAAGTCCATGACATGAAAGAAACTGAGACTTAACAAGGCATGCATTTTACTGCATGTCTCAGATTTTTTATACTAGCAATTATAGAATTTAAATGCTATCTGAAATCCATCAACGTCTACTGGTCAAAATATTTGAAGGTTTAGCCAAATTCCATGCATAGAATTCAAGACATTGTTTAATGGAGTCAATTATATTTACTTGGGAGGGCACTGGTTTTCCCATAGACGTTAGATCGGCTATTGTTATTTCACATGGCACCTTAACGTACAAGTCAGTATCACGGCAAGGAAACATCAACAGAGAGGAGATCAGTCGCTGAAGTCCTCAGGTTTCCTAATTACTCATAGATATTTAAAATGCTTATAAATACATTGATGTTTGTTGCAAAGACGTTAATCAGTGATAAATGTCCGGATATAAAGAAGAATAAAATCTATCACTTTCCATAGAGAATCCGTGATGTTTAACATCTCATTGTTGACATGCAAGTGTGAAAAACATTGGACTACAATGTAAAGAAACACAATAAAGAATTTGCAATGCTCAAGATACTTAGATATTTGCATTGTGTAATAATGAAAAGGTTGTTCAATGTGAATCAAGACATGAGGAGCATCTAACAGACTAAGAAGTATGCAACTCTTACTGCTTTTCCACACTCATAGGCTCTGTCCAAAAGATAGGAGTACTCCAAGTCCTCAAAGCACTTCTGAAGAGAGGATATTGGTTCATTAAAGTAAACAGGGAGACAAACTCGTGTGAGATCCTTCCCCACATTGTCTTTGATCATGGACCACAGACTGACCCCTTTCTCTTTCTCAACCGGGTCAGGAAGCTTTTTTCGCCTTTCAATATGTGGATATCCAGAACTACAAACTTGCTTATCAGCACCCATTTTCTCTTCACTATCAAGTTGATTAAATCTCCTATGATTCTCTGAGTACTTTGCAGCTTCTGTCATTGATGTCGGTTCAGTAAAATATTCTTTTGTGTCGTAAAAGGAGGTTCCATCTTCATCTGACACTTCCTCAAGCTCTTGTTTCTCAATATCATCAGATGATTCAGTTGTGCTATATTCTGAAATTCATAATAGGACACCAGGGATAAGTCTACATGGGAAAAAGCCTTATGAAATACAGTTATTGATGCCAATTGGTTGAGCAGGAAATCTTTTAAAAATAAAAAAGATAAATAAATAAAGCATAGCAGAATATTAATGAACTATTGCTCAATAAATATGAGACAACCAATTAACATCACTAAAATCAAGAAAGAAGTTGTATAAAATCCTGTATTTAAAATATTTCAACTCCATGAGAACACACCAGATCCCCTCAAATTTTTATTGTGCAAGCAGTGGTTAACTTCAGTGATCAGAAGAAAGACAAAATTCTAGTAATTTGTACGACTAATGTGTTTAAAATAGGAAGATGAAGTGCCAGGTACCATACCACTATATTTTCCACGTCCTAAACTTGAAAATTCATGCTTTGTCAATTGATATTCGCCATCTGGAATTCCTGCGGTTTCAGCCTCGATATTAGCTGCCTGCATTAAAAATTAAGAAAAAAAATTGTTATTGGGGTTACGCAATGCAAGCTTATTTCAAAGCATACATGCTTCACAAAATAATACCTGCAACCATCCACCTTACAAGAAAACAAATAGTTATATCCAGAAATATAAGATCTAAAGCAAACATTAGAGAAGCCATGGTACTGAACATGATATTACAATTCAAATAGTTTTTGGATCAGCTTTGTCAATTGTCAGCCTGTTCATCACTTGCAATGCAAAGACAAAAGTATCATGTCAGTCATTACTCAACACTAATACTAAGAAAACAAACGTGAACCTCTGTGTTCTAAATTAATATTATATTGGTCTATGTTTGGTAGAATATGTTAGTGATTCTTTATTTCATAAATTAAAATATATAGTAACTTATTTTGTCCAGGCACTCCCATCAATTACAAAGCATTCACACTTCTCCAATATGCTGTAATAGTCTCTGATTTTACAAATGAACAGTAGAAATTGCATTAACAACCTGCAAATTATTAATTTTTTTTTTCAATTCAAAACCCTATCGGCATCATCATGTGTCGTTCTATTAACTCTCTGCTCTTGCTCGTGCACTATAATACTTAGTTTTCAAACAAATTTCAAAAAGAGATTAGAAAGCATATTACATGTTAGAAGCACGTAGGACATATTTTTACCACTCCGGAAATTCTAAGCTGTTACCTGATCCATGAAGATATTGAAGATGCACAAAACCAAGGATTTTCTCGAGAAATACGCTAGTCAATAACATTTAATCTACATGAGCTAGGGTCATGTTTGTATTGTTAAAAAGATGAAGATTTTTTTCACCCTTAGTATTTTTTTCACTTGAAGACGAGCAAATACTTGAATCCATCCTCCCATTAAATAGTTTGTGTTCAAGAAAGAGGATCGATCACAACAATTTTAAAATTGACATGATAATGCAATGAACAAAAAAGAACAATTCATTCAGATGTGTAAAAGAGCATAAATATACAGAAGATCACTACCAATATCTCCAATAGAAAGTTAGTGGTTATTAGTTACCTCCAATTGCCTTAATGTGTCTAGCAAATAGGACCGTTCTTCACAGAGAACTTTAACTTGTCCTTGTACTTCAGAAAACTCGGATAGCATGATCTGCTCGCAATCCTTTACAAGGTTCTCATTGATACCCTCTTCAAGTAGACGTTTTTTAAGCCTGTCAGTTGAGATAGACAAATTATGTGATACAAGGGAGAGACTATCATTTAGCGATCTTGATGGAAAGAGGCTCCGGGTTGAGACCAAGGCTTGTATCCAAGCTACTCTATCTCTCTTTGAATCAGTCCTCAGATGAAGTGTCTTTGTAGCTGTAAATATATAAAACCGCCTATCATCGGACTTGCTCTCACGAAATGATGAGATCTGCTACACCAATTCAGACAACATCCGGATAAACATTCCCAACAATTGCATATCATCACATTGTTCAATATAAACATACTAAAAATGCTAGCTTTATTTTTCACAACTAAGATTGTAGCATGATTGTCTAACTAAATCAACAACAAAATAAAAAATTAGGAATAAGCTCGAATAATGAATGTGTTCTTAATTTCAAAGGGGGATAACATTTCAAAGATTCATTTAGATAAGGAGAAGCCATAATGTTAAAGGACTAGGCTCCCCATTACAAGAAACAAATCACTGTAACAAGATAACAGGGCACGCCCAGGGGAGAAACCGCTAAGATTCTTGAACCGGGTCCTGCCCACCTTTCAGCTAACCAAGAAATAACCCAAGTAGGAGCAAAAGCCTTTAACTAGTTTAGGGCCAAATGGCGCCTCAAAACCACCAGTAACGGTAACAACACGGACTAATGTTTGGCCACGAGAATATAAATCAGGTGTAAGAACTCAAAAGCGATGAACCACCGCTGAGATTCCCAAATGTTTTGGTCAATAAAAAAAATGAGACACCAAATATGCGAAAGCTAGTCAATGGTAAGAAAGAGGCATAAAATTGGAATCTGATGGGTCTCCTGATTATAAAAGAATATGCTTAAAAGTCTTGAAAAAAAGCATCATTTTTTTCACTGGGTTATAAACACTCGCCGTAAAATTAAAATTAATAAACTCTAAGACTTTCAAAATAAGTGAAGCCCGCACCTAGCTGTCTCAAAATTGTTCAGTGACTGCTTCTATGTCAAAACCATCAACTCAAATAAATAAAAAATAAAAATCGAGTAGCTTTATATAAAATAATAATAAGAGAATTACCCACGTAGCCACTCAAATCCCAAAAAACAGACCTAAATCCAGTAACAAACAAAACCCACCTCATCATTTCGGACAGACACGCCATCCCTCCCATTCGATCAATGCCATGTTCATTATTTTACAGACAAAAAGAAAAGGAAAGAAGAAGTTTAAACCTAGGTGTGAAAAATACAGGGCTGTGAAGAAGCTAATGGATTTGGCATTGGATGGGATGTGTGTGAAAACAAAACTCAAGTCAATGATAAAAAGCAAGAATTGAAAGATCATTTGATAGTTCCTAAAATTCATCCATTCAACACCGTTGGTGTGACCGAAGCTTTAAATACCTAACCTACACCGTACCTTATTCTAGCTACACCACCCACCCACCCACCCCCACAACACACCAAAACCCCCCCTGCTGATGTGACCCACTATGCATTAACAACCAGTTGAAACTGTAAAAACACAAACCAAAACAGAGTACTCCATTCGATACATTAAAATCAACAACAAAAGCAATTTAAAAAGGAAAGGGAAACATCTCCTTCGTTTGCTCGCTCAAGCATGAATCCAAAACCAATTTGGCAAGATAAATAAATTGATAGAAGTGGTAAGGAAAAATAAATCCAATGTAAACCTTTTTTTTTCAAAAACTTTCCGATATCAGCAACAGTTCCTCCAATACCGCCCAAAAAAATAAAGAAAAATAGATGAATGAGCAACCAAACACTTTCACTTCATTGATCCATAAATATTTATTCCCCGTTCCCGGTTTTCAATTTACTCATGATACCTTAAGGTGGACAGTGCCAACAGTTTTTTGCGGTTTCTGTCTTCCACTGCCACGACTATCCCATCTCAATAATCGATTCGTCGATATTTCTCCAATCAATCTAACATCATCGCACAGATTAATACTCTCCGGCGGCCGACGAATCTTCGAGTAAGAAAGCACACCATTTTTCAACAAAAACCACCGCGATCTCCACCCTTTCCCATAATTCGTCCACTTATACAGCACCCCAGCCACCGTCGCCTCCGATCCCGCAGCTTTCCCCCCTACATTGCCGTTAGATCCACCGGAAAATGTCGCAGGCAGCGATCTTGCCCGAGTCAACGTTGCATCCGGTGATTGGCTCCCGATTCCTGGACTCTCTAGTGAGATGCAGCATAATGGATGCATTTCTCTGACCCTCATCTTTAGAGCCAAAAACAAACTTAATGCTAATTCGCTACAGACAATAAAAAGAAAGGCAATCCCCACATCAAGCTAGCACTTGCTGCATTGACACGCACAAAGAGAGAGACGATAATCAAACAAAACAACGGCATTAATAATCAGAAGAGAAATAGTGAGAGAATGAACATAGTGTTTGGGCAATACCTGTGTGAGAGAGAAATGGTGAAAGAGATGATTCTGGTTTCTGGGTTGTTTATAAAAGGGGTGCTTGAGGTATAAAATATTTATACTGGTACAGAAGAGTTGCAGTTTTTGTGTTATATTTATGTATAGTGTGTGTATGTGCGCGCAATGCATTGAAGGAGGAGAGTGAAACTGAGGGAGAGGGGGTAATTATGGAAGAGAGGATGATGGCAGAATGGTAATTCAAGAGTCAGTTTGAGCTTCTTCTTCCTCCCCCTCTCTCTCTCTCTCTTTCCCTTTCAAGAGAATAGCAATAAGTGCAAGTGAGGTTCTAGCCTAGCGGTGAAAGGGGCTTGTCTCCTTCCTCTGCATCAGGGGTTCGAACCTCACCATGCACGCCTGTCACCCCCGCGGTGCCTTACCTGTTCACTGGGCTTGCAGGATGTTCAGTGAGCCGTGTGGATTAGTCGTGGTGCACGTAAGTTGGCCCGAACATCACACATAAAAAAAAGAATAGCAATGAGTATATTAATTTATATGATTTCTGAGAGTGCAAGCAAAGACGCGGATGGAGGTAGTCGATGATTTTTATCGTACTCGTTGCATGGTTTGGATTATCAAACTATAGAATCGATGACGTCTTATATTAAAAGTAATTTAAATCTCCATTTTACTATAGTTTTTAACTTTAATTTAAGAAACAAATGATAAATAAAAAACTTAAATTAAGAATCATAATTCAAGTATCAAAATTTAAAATCTTAAATATCTAAATAACAAAAACCACAATCCATACCAAAACACACACACACGCACTCGTGCACAGTTAAATATTTTCACTTTTAAATAATATTAGATTTGGTCAAATTTAAATTTAATTATTTAAATTATTAAAACACAAGGTGGATAAATCCAACGGATTTAATTGGTCCAAAATCTTCCATCGATGAAATTGAGATGGGTTGTTAAATTAATTTATTAATTTTTTTAAGAAAATAAATATAGATAAAAATAGATATAGTGATTTTTCTGCCCCTTCATAAAAAAGCTGGAGGTAACTGAGCGGCAAAACATGAGATCTCTATATAACTGAAAAAAAGTTTCTTGCTTTGCCTTTAACCGGAAGGGGAGCGGTTGATTTGGTCCAACATAAAGTGCGAGTTTGGTTTAACCGGAAAAGCAAAAGGAGGGACCACAAGCTATTTTACCATGAGGAAATTAATTTATTATTATAAACAAGGAATTGTTTGCAAGAAAATAAAATAATTGCGTCAAAATCAATAGATTGTAATCCACGTCGAGTGAAATGTTGAAAACATGGATGGCTCTACACACGTACGGATTGAGATATGAATTAAATCATCTCAGAGATGCTTGTAGCGAGCGAGCTATCTGTTGCGTATAAACGCAGGCAATGTAGGTGATGAGAGATGATCATGAGATGTATTGCAATTTTTCCACGTATAGCAATTCCGATAAATTATTATATCTATTTAGTTTATGTGTTGTGATAAATTAATTTATAAATCAGTATAACGCTTCTCTAGATAACGAAAGAGTCTGTTTTATTTTTTTTCAATGAAAATGCTTTTAAAAAATTAAAAAAAATACTTTTTTAATTTATATTGATTTTTTATTTTTTTATTATTTAAATATCAAAAATAAAATTTAAAAAATAAATAATGTTATCTACTTTTTATTTGTTATCTCTAGGCATGAATGCAATAACATTTTTTTCTCCAACTTTTGAAGTCAAAATAAAAATTTGATGAAAAGACTAAAATGTCCTTATATTTTTTTCCTCCCCTTTCCGCTACCTTCCTTCTCTCTTCCTATCTCCGTCTGCCACCACAGCCATCTCCCCCCTCTCCTCTACTCTCTCGTTTGTTTCCCCATGCCATCATCATAGTGAACCATCATTGTTTCTAAATTGAATACTTCATCCTTGATCCTAAAACGATTTAAAGCTTGCTGCACCTTTACCCACAACGAAAACCAATGAAAAACCAACGACAACAACCCTTATTTATTAATAGCAATAACAATTGTATATGAATGGCAACCTCATTTTCGAGATTCTCCATAACAACTAGTGAGTGACACCACAACCAACATCATCACCACCAATAATAGCTCCCATCAGACATGACAATAACAACATTTGTCATATTAGCGGCTATGATCTGAGAGAAGTAGGGTGGTTGGAATCATTTGATGTTGAGGTTGTTTTCTGGCGAGGGAGAGAGGGGATGTTGCTAGTTTAGCTGGTGTGGTGCACAGGCCAGATCTGGTAGTTGCTGGTTCAATCAGAGCTGGCGACTGTTGGGCTGTGGTGGCTAATTCCAATGAAGTGCTGGGCTGGTGTGGCGGCGCTAGTTCTGGCGTTCGTGTGGTTCGGTTGTGGTTGTGTTGGGTTCACGACGGTGGTGGAAGAGAGAAAAGGGCTGCTAGGTTACGAAGAGGCTAGCATGGTGGCGAAGCCTCCACTGGTGGTTGATGNGGGGGGGGGGGGTTTGAAGTGACGGGGCTGCTCAGAGATGGTGAATTATTACGCGGTTGCTGATATTAATTAGGCTTAATTTAGGTGGTTTTGGTCGGTGATGGTGAGTGGGGAGAGTGAGGGGGGTTGTTAGTGATATGGTTAGCGGGGAAGAGAAGAGAAAGACTAGTAATCAGTGGTGAAGGGAGGCTATTGGTGAAGGGAGAGGTGTAGATCGATGATTTTTTTTAACTACACTTATAAGACTTCTTTAAACATTAAATCAATTATAATTGTAATTAGGGGTGTTCAAAGAATTTACTACGGCTATCATACTTTAATCAATTATAATCAAGGGTGTTAAAAATTCTACTAATTATCTGACCGCTTAGCTTGTGAAGGTTAGATAATAGAGGTATCGTAAACGATAGTGGACAATAAATATAATGGGTAGAGACTTTTAAAATTCAATCCAACTTGTATATTCTATATTTTTTTATTTATATATTTAATAGTTTGTGAATTGAAATTTTATTTAGAAATATTTTTCCTTTAAAATATTTAATATTGAACATCGTATTATATTTTTTTAATGTAATAAAAAAATCTATCTGGAGAAATAATATAATTAAAATTTAATGATGATGTGATACATGAAAATTAAATCTATTGTTAAGGGTATCATGATATTTATGGTCCATGTTATAGGTTTGTTGTTAAATATAAATATATGAAAGTTAGTAATATAAACTTAATTAGTATATATTTATAATATTTAAAAAAATAGCAAAATTCAATACATCTAGAGTATTATAATAACAAGCTTACAATATTATTTTAATTTTTTTATTAATTGAGATCGCGTGTTTATGACTCAGCACGTCAAGTGTTATAACTATACACGTGGTTGCAATGTAAAGTATAATTACTTGAATGCAGAGTGGAAAATGTTAACATGTTCAAACCTTGTGAGGTTTTTTTAGGTAATTTGCATCTAATTTCAAGATACATGAAAATTGAACTTGTTGGTTGTTACCAAACTTTGAATCATCCAACTAACGGCATGATTGATTGATAAGTATAAACAGAAAACGGAGCTTACCCATCTATGTTTTAAAGCCAATCTTAATATTTCTGTGCTGTAGTTATTTTTTAAAATATTTTTAAAATCAGTGTATTAAAATAATTTAAAATATAAAAAATAATTTTTTTAATTTAAAACCTTTTAAATACATGAATTAACTCACATTTCCGAACGATCTCGAATGTTTTGAAATTATACCTTGCCATTGTCTTCTTTTAAAGTTTCACGCTACCACGTCTTCACCTGCAAACAAGACTGTTATCTGGTCATGTTTGCACGGATTTGTTCTCCTTCTACAGGA
>SRLM01000241.1:36666-48989 GCA_015708895.1 Populus ilicifolia | reverse complement strand
AAGTGTTCTTATATATAATTATGGTTGGCTAATCTCTTTCTTGAATCCAAATCAAGGATGATGGTGGTTGAGATGAGTTTTTTAAGATATGAATGAATCTTAATGTTTATCTTTTCATTTTCTTCATGAATGATTTATCATTGCAAAGAAACTTTAGAAACCATTTAGGTAATGTTATAATCTTGAATTTTTATGCACAAACTTTAGTTTTGGTATAGAGATTGCTTGATTCAATGTCTTACTTAATATGAAAATACTTGTTCATTCTTAAGCAATAATTAATCTTCATCCTTTTAAACTTCATTGTAATATCTTCCGATCTAATATCACTATCGTTGATATTAGGTTGAGTTATCTTATATATCTTGAAGGAATCACCAATACATCACCATTAAAATTGATTTGGACCAAGACTTACTTTTTCTTGTCATTTAAAATCTATTTACACTTTTTCATCTTTGAAAACAAATCCATCAATTATTTCCAACCAAGTTATTGTTAATTTAATTTCTCTTGAGTTGTTTTTTTTGTTACCTAGCTTAATTTCTAGATCTAGCTCTCTGTGGATATGACCTCGATCTTACCGAGTTAATTGTTACATCGCACACTCGTGCACTTGCGAGTTAAAACAAGCCGATCATAAAAAGCGGTCAAGCATTAGGTAAATCTAAAACAAGTGCAAAACATAAGCTTTATTATAACAATTTAAAAGCATCTTTATGTTCATTACCCCATTTAAAACCAATATAATTTTTTATAATTTTAGTTAATAGCGTGGCTAGTGTGCTTAAGTCCTTAAAATAACACCTATAAAAGCTAGTCAAGCTATAAAAGCTTCCTACCTCAATCATAGATTTAGATGTTGGCTAATCTTGGATGATTTTAACCTTCTCCCAATCCTTTTCAATACCTTATGTAGTTATAACATATCTCAAAAATATAATTTTTTCCATGCAAAAGGTACACATTTTAAGATTACGATACAATTGTTCTTTACACAATACATCAAGTACATACACAAATGATTAATATGCTCATTCATGTTAACCTGCCAAACTTGTAACCATTATTAATTGAGTTCGTACCTTCAACAATTCAACCACCAAAACCCGAGTTAAAGCAATTACCATTCAATCTCAAATACTCAGTTTTAGGGGAAAAATAAACCTTTCCGCTAATAATTTCTTCCAAACTTAATGCACATAAAAAAGCTAAGTTATTAGAAACTTTGAAAATGCACAAAAATTTATTAGGATGGACCATAGCTGACATAAAAGGATTAGTCCTTTGATCTGCACCCATTGAATTTATTTAGAGAAAAATGTTAAACTATCCTAAAGAAATGCAATGAAGGTTGAATCCTAATATGAAAAAAGTAGTGATAATGAAGTCATTAAGATTCTAGATAATGGAATCATTTATCTTATTACTGATATGAAATAGGTACATCCCACCTAAGTTGTAACCAAAAAGTCTAATATAACCAAAAGATTGATGTTTTCTCCCAAGTGTAGAGTGTCGAAATAAGAAATAATCTGATAAGACCAAGATTGAATCACAAGGAGGTTGACTATATAAAATATAAATAAAGAAATAGATAATAATAGAAGAGGAGTTGAAGAAAGCTTTGAGATGTGATTAGGAATAAACAAGGATAAAATAATTGTCAAGGTTCGAGGATCCATTAATGGTATTTCCAACCACTAGGTCGACCGAGTCTCGGGTCAACCCGTAGGGCCGTTCTAGGTTTAATAACTATGGTTAAGCTTTTACTAAAAGATTTTAAAGGTCTTGTTTCATATAGGGTTAAAATTTTATAGCCATTTAATATCATCTCAGATTTTCTAGTTATTTTTTAGACTATTTTCCCTATTTAGTTTTTAATTATTATTAGTTTTCTAGATTTATTTAGGATATTTTTTTTAGTATATAAGTTGCATATAATAGTTTTCATATTGAGTCTTAAGTAGAGAAAATATTGGATAGTAAAATTTTGAATTAGAGTGTTTGTGTGATTACCTTATTAGAAAGAATTTTGTGTTGCTTGTGCTTGTTAGCTTTCTTAAGTTATTTCCATTGTTTTAGTCAATACTAGAGTCAAATAATTTTTTGTATTTAGTTGTTGTATGTCATTAAATAACCATAACTAGAAAGGTTAGTCATAAAACACGATGAGCTTATGTAAAAAGGGGTAAGAAAGTTATCCATAAGAAAAGAGATATTTAAAAACTAATGATATAAGACATATATAAATAAACATCAAAATTAATCATTCAATTAGCAATGATAAACTTGTTAGTCTTAAGAACTTATTTTGTAGGCATAGGCAAATGAGATAGCTTTTTTATTGGGATGAGTATAATGATATTTTAGTGATCTTGTTTATAATGAAATAGATGTAGATTGATATTCTCCATCAATTTATGATATTTATTTTAATGATGATTATATTAATAACAATAACATAAACAATTATAGTAATGACAAAAATGATGTCTCAATAATATCCTTATTAATAAGTTAAAGGTGATTTTGATGAAGCATATTGTGAAGGATATTCCTTACACTTGCTAAGGAAATTCTAGAATCGACGGGTTAAAATTGATGTCTTAAACTTCAAATAAAAGTTGTGAAATAGATGTTCAAAAGTCCTTTGTGTGAAAAATCTACCATACATCTTATTGGTGAAGATACAAAAGAATTAGGGAAAAGGTTGTTTGATCTTTGTAGTACTACATTTCTATTTGAGTTAGAGTTTGAGAAGGCTGCTGCAAAGTTATTGTGTATGGTCTTTAACATAATACAAAGATTGGTTATATTGCTAGGAAGGATGAGTATGTTAATAGCAAGTATGATGTTTATAACAAAAAAGATGAACATATAAAAGGTTGAAAACTTTTGATTTCATAACCATGAAATTAGGGAAAAAGTTGTTTGAACAAATTCTTTCTAACCTATAAAGATTAATGTAAGAGATTTTTTTTCCTAAATGTAGCCTTATGTTAACAAATGTAACTTTTAATTTGACTATTCAATTGGGTTAAAATTGTGCTAAACGATTCTAGAAGCCTTATTTTATATAGAGTTAAAAGTCCTTAACAACTTGATTTCAAAAAATCCTTTAAATAAGTATCAGAAGTTACTATTTGAGATTTATTATTTATTTGTATTTGGTTTATAATTCTTTTTTCTATTTAATTTAGAAACCTTTTATTGTATTTTTAGCTTTATTTAGGATTTTTTTTATATAGTATATAAGCAAACTAAAAAAGCACAATATTAAGTTTTGATTAGAAAAAAATACTAAGTAATAAAATTTTGAATTAAAATTTTTATGAGGTGACTTTATTCGGTATAATTTTATGTCACTTTTACATGCTTTCTTTTTTATAGTTAGTTGGTATTAGAGCTTAATGACTATTTATAGTTAGTTGTTATATGTTGTTAAATAACCAAACCAACATTCAACTTAAAACATCCACCCTCTTACACTAAAGCAACAAAAACCAAAACCAAATCTCCCATTTACCTAATACTACTAAAACTCCTCTTGTTACAACCATAAAAACCTAGCCAAAACGCCATTATTCAATCACTTAACAACTTAAAAAATGTAAAGGTTTTATAAACCAATAATGATAAACCATAACAACTACTTATGGCATTAAGTTTCATTATATAGAAATGTTTTACAATAGTAGAGAATAAGAATTATCACCAAGTTAAGAGTTGGCCACCCACTCATCAATTAGTCATCAAATTAATAGTTTTCAATTTTGACCTATAAAAGGAGGCATTTGCCATCCATTTAGGCATCTTGGTCTCTAGATCAAGATCATGCTCTTCTTTTCTCTCTTTATATTTTTTGTAATGTTTATATTTTGCTTTTATTAATATTTTGTTTATGCCTTTCATTTCCTTTCCTTTACTTAATTGACTTTCATCTTATTTATTTCTTATTTTATTTATTTATTTTTCTTTCTTTCATTATGTTTAGTTAAGTTTATTATGTCAAGGTGAAAAGGTTGCACTAATGGTGTAAGAATAAATATAATGCAAACTCAATATGAACTTTAAGGTTTGATACTAACAGGTTTTATATTTGTTATCTTGTTTAGTCTTTAATACTTTACTTGTTAAATGAATAATTTATATTTATGTTGTATAACACTTGGTACAACAAATACTTAACACTCTTATAGCTCATACTGTATGGTATAACCGACACCTAAGCTATGAAAGGAACTTGATTTGTTGTTAACATAAGTTATAAGCATGAATGTTTGACAATATTTACAAGTATTAGCATTATTCAAATAAGATAACTAATGTAATCATATTAATAATTTATAATCTGATTGGAACTTCCTGTATATGTGGTTTGCATTTGAGTAATAAGAGTTTATACTATACTTGTTTGACATACCATTAGTAGATCCTCTAACCTTGACATTTATTGTTATCATTGATTAATCCTTACATTAATCTTCCATCTCAAAGTTCTCATCAACCTTTTCTTCTTCTTCTTCTTCTTCTTTATTTATTTATTATTATTATTGTTGTTGTTGTTGTTTATAATTTGTACAATTAACCTCCATGTAGTTCAACCCCGGTCTTGCCAAATTATTTATTACTTCGACACTCCTACACTTGAAAGAAGATATCAATCTTTTTGTAGTGTCAAGTTTTTGACTTTGTTGTCAGGGAGGTAAGTTCTTGTACAAATTATAGTATTTATTTTATTTTCTCTTTTCACCTTTATTGTATATAACTTTATCTCTTTACTTTTGTTTCTTCTTCTTATTATATTCCTACATGTGCACGAGAGTGTGGTCATGTACGTTAAATGGTAGACTTTATAGGGTATCCTCATCATTTTCCAAAAATATAGCTGAAGAAGCTAATCAATCACTTTATAATGAGAATAATCGTGCTAGAACACTTAGAGATCACATGAATCCCATAAAAACAAGTGCACCATCATGCATAGTTTTTCCTCCTAATGCATCTTATTTTAATTTTAAGTTAGGTATTATTCAACTTTTACCTTCTTTTCATGGCTTAGATTTAGAAAATTCATATCTGCATTTAAGGGAATTTGAGAAAGCCTGCAACACCTATAATGACTTAAATTATAGCATGACACCATTGGATTAAAGCTTTTTCATTTTTTATTCAAAAACTTTTCTTTGTCTTGGGTACTCCAATCAGTTGGCAAATCTTTTAAAGCAAGAAAATTGATATTTTTATCATACCAACGCATTAGACTAAGAGAAAGTAAGGATTCGTCCGGAAAGTAATCATCGTGTGATGTCAGATGTTGAATTTGTTGTTACTATTGACAAAAGATTCACATTAACATTATCGGTGCTTTTTTCATTCGTGATTTCTTCCTCAGAATAAATCATTTGCAAATCTTCTGATTCATTCAACTTATTTTTACTTAAAGTAGATTTAAGTTGATTATATTGTTAAACTAATTCATCAATATGATCTACTTTTTGTAAATCATTATCATCTCTAGGTTGCTTGCAAATGTTGAACATATTCATCTCTAATGTCATGTTTCCAAATGATAGCTTTATCAGTCCATTCCTATAATTAATTAATGTGTTAGAAGTTGCAAGAAACAAACATGCTAAAATAATAGAAAATGAATTACATGCTTTAACAGGTTTTGTGTCCAAGATAACAAAATCCACAGGATAAATGAATTTATTGACTTCTACTAACACATCTTTAACTATTCCTTTAAGCACTTTTATAGATGTATCAACAAGTAAAAGAGTTATAGAAGTTGGTTTTAACTCACCTAGATTGAGACTTTGAAAAACTGAATATGGAAGTAAATTCACACTAGCTCCAAGATCAAGTAAGGCTCTTTCAATTTTATGTTCTCTAATAAAGCAAGAAATTGTAGGACAACCAGGGTCTTTGTATTTCAAAGCATTATTATTCTGAAGAATAACACTTCCTTGTTGGGCTAAAAAGGCTTTCTTTTTCACATTCAGTTTTCTTTTCACAGTGCATAGACTGTATTAAGCAAGTCTCGATACTTATCCTAATATTAGTAAAATGTTTCTCCAGGTTTTTGAGTGTAAGTAGTGATTTGTCTTTTGAAAGAGTTTATTCTATGAGATGGAAAAAACTTCTTTAAAAATTATTGATGCATTTCATCACAAGCACGAATGGATCCTGGTCTCCAAATTTGTAGCCATGTTTTAGCTTTATCTTTTAATGAAAAAGAAAAAGCTTTAATCTGATGGTGTTCATACTATAATTTAAATCATTATATGTGTTACAAACCTCCTTAAATTCCCTTAAATGCAAATATGGATTCTCTAAATCTAACCCATGAAAAGAAAGTAAAAGTTGAATAATATCTGACTTAAAATTAAAATGAGATGCATCAAGAGGGAAAACTATGCATGATGGTGCACTTGTTCTTGTGGGATTCATGTGGTCTCTAAGTGTTCTACCATGGTTATTCTTATTATTTTCATTATGAAATAATTGATTATCTTCTTTGGCCATATTTTCTGAAAATGATAAGGATACCCTACAAGATCTATCACTTAATATACGTGACCACGCTCTTATGCACGTGTATTAATAGAATAAAAGGAAGAAGAAAATAAAAGAAGAAGAAACAAGAACAAAGAAACAAAGTTATATACAAGAAAAGGGAAAAGATTAAATAAAATAAATACTATAATTTGTATAATAACTTACCTCCCTAGCAACGGCGCCCAAAACTTGACATGACTAAAAGATACAGTCTTCTTCCAAATACAGGAGTGTCGAAGTAATAAATAACCTAGAAAAACCGAGGTCGAATCACGAGGAAGTTAATTGTATAAATTATAAACAATAATTATAAATAACAATAATAGTAATAGTAATAATAACAACAACAATAATAATAATAACAATAATAATAATAATAGTAGCAGTAGTAATAATAGTAGTAATAGTAATAATAATAATAAAATAAAGAAAAAGAAGGAGAAGAAGAAGAAGAAGAAGAAGATGAGAACTTTGAGATGAAATATAAATGTAAGGATTAAATAATGATAATAACAAATGTCAAGGTTAAAGGTTCTACTAATGGTATGTCAAACAAGTTTAGTATAAACTCTTATTATTCAATTGGAAACCACACACAAAGAAGGTTCCAATCAGATTATAAATTGTTAACATGATTACATTAGTTATCTTATTCGAATAACGCTAATACTTGTAAAGTTAGGCATTCATGATTATAACTTATGTTAACAACAAATCAAGTTCCTTTCATAACTCAAGTGTCGGTTATACCATACAATATGAGCTATGAAAGCGTCAAGCATTCGTTATACTAAGTGTTATACAACATAAATCTAGATTAGTCATCTAACAAGCAAAGTATTAAAGAGTGAACAAGATAAAAAATACAAAACATGTTAGTATCAAATATTAAAGTCCACATTAAGTTTACACTATACTTATTCTTATACCATTGGTGTAATCGTTTCACCTTGACATAATAAACTTAACTAAACATAATGAAAGAAAGAAAAATAAATAAATAAAATAAGAACATAAACAAGATAAAAGTTAACTAAGTAAAGGAAATGAATTGAAATGTATAAACAATATATTAATGAAAATAAAACTTAAGCATTACAAAAATAAAAGAGAGAAAACTAGAGCATGATCTTGATCTGGAGACCAAGATGCCTAAATGCATGGCAAATGCCTCCTTTAATAAGCCAAAATTGAGAACTATTGATTTGATGACTAATTAATAAGTAGGTGGCTAGCTCTTGACTTGATGAAAATCCTTATATTCTCTTGTCTACCCAAAATATCATTGATAATATCAAAATTAGAACAACTTAAAACATGAAAGTTGTAGGAAATTGTCTCGACATTCCAAAAAAATTAGAGGTCATTTGGATTTCTAGAACTCTAAATACAGGCCAAACAATGAACAATGTTCGGGCTGTAAGATAGATTCAGACTTCTTCGTTGTTGTTACAATTTGGACTTGAAAATGACCTTTTTAAATCTTAGGCTCCTATGAAAGTTGTAGGCCTATATCATACCATTCCATCTATATAAAGGAGACCTAAATCCGAGATCTACAACTCCAGATATGACCCAATTACCAGACAGTGTTTCAGTTTGGACTGAACCAGCATCTCTTTTCTAAATTTGGCTATCTTTTTGTCCTTTTAATTTTAGTTCTTAAACTCATCAATCAATTCTTTCATTTATATGATAGGATTGCATTTAAAATGAATATTTACTATAAATTAAAGCCATCTTATATCATTAGATATGTTATTATAAAACATGTTTTAGTTAAGGAGTTATTAATACTTCAACTGCAAAATAAAGATACAAAACCTTGATAAAAATACACTTTTATAATCACATCCCCCAACCAACTTATTACTAGTCTCTAGTAATCAAAGTGTTATAATAGAAAAATAATTTACAAATTCCATAAAGTAAAGTATTCATTATTCAACTTCCATTAATCTATCCAAATAAACAAATTCTTATTAAATTTATATATCTACTTAATACCTCTTACACAAGATATTAATAAGTCTTTATTTTGTGCTCAAAATATCAACACATAGTTATGGAGCTTTGCTTGTAAGAAAACAAAATTTTTATTCTAATGTTTAAGTTAAACTTTCTTGGGTTAGGATTTTTTTTCTTTTTTTAAAAAGAAATTTATATATACATATAACTTAAAACATAATACATCTCTAACTCATGTAACGAGCTTTCAACTAATGACTCCCAAACCAAATGGTCCTAGGACATTAGGTTTTGAGACACCCCTATGAGCTTGGTAATTCGGGTTGCAGATACTTATACATAGATAGTGCAATGTTTGATTCCCTTAATCTTTTCTACTCAACCCATGCAACAAGTGTTAGGCCAATAGCTCCCAAGTCAGTTGACTTTAGGATATTAGGTGTTAAAACATCCCTTTGGACTTAATTGTTTAGGTTAAGGAGACTACGAGACCAAACTTATCTATATTTTTATTATCATTATTTTTTATTTTTTTGCTTTTTTATTGTTTTCTTTTGCAATTTATATACTATCCCTTTTTCTTAGTCGTTACCTTTAAAAAAAGAACATAAATAACGTAATAATTTAGTGTGCAACCCACAATCATATGTTAATGTGTGTGTGTGAAAATTAAAGTTTAAGAATACTTGTCAAATGAGTATATGAGCAGAATTAAATGATAACAATGAGAGAGTTTGTAAACTTGAATGTTTCAAGAAGTATTTTGATAGACCTTATTATGAATATTGTAAATAACCATTGAAAAATGTTAACCAAGATACATCTCAATAGTTAGTTTTTTTTTTTAATATCAACTACTACCCTCTCCAAACATGTTCTTTTTTAGTTAGATTCCCAAGACTATGCCAAACATGTTCTTTATGAAAATAGGTTCATAAGTCATGAATTACACGATGCATATATCCACTATGATGAGACTTTAGAGTCAATAAAAAATTATCTCAAGACTCCTTTTGTTTTGAAATAAATCTCACCTTTTGATAATTTTCACAGGTTTTGTAGAATGCATATGAATCTTTGAACATGGTGGGCTAACAAAATCCAGTTTATAAGATTTTTGCAATAATTTTCTTTGATGAGAAATGACTCCCACATATCTTAGAGTGAAAAAAATTTAATGACACTACTTACCTTATTATTGGGAATGCAACTTTGAAATATTTGATGAAGATAATATATGAATATGTAAGGGTCATCCTAATGAAAGTTTTGCACGTCGCTAAAAAACTTTCTTTTTTCTTGGTTATCCAAATGAGCTGGCAAAAATCCTGAAGCAAGAAAATTGATGTTTTTAGCAAACCAAGGCATTGAACTAAGAGAAAGTAAAGATTCAACAAGAAAGTAATCATGATTGGTGTGATGTCGGATGTTGAATCTATTGTCAATTTTGAAAAATGATCCACAATAATATTTTTTATGCCTTTTTAATCCTTAATTTCTTCTTGTTTAAAAGTTTCAAAGATTTCATAATCGTGATTAACTTTCCTTTATTTGGTCATGACATGAGGAAATAGAAGTATTGGTGAGGAATTAGTCCTTTTCTTATACTATTCATATTCAACCCCTTCCTTACCCTTATAGATTGGCTCATCATCTTTCTTACAAGGTTTAAGAGTGGGTTTTTCAATAACCTTACCATTACGAGAGTGAGGACTGATTTGACTTGATCCATGTATTGACTTTCAGAACTACTTGCATTTGCATTGTATTGCCTTTGGGGATTTTGCTATGATTAAGATGGAAACTAGTCTTTCTCTTGAAAATTAAGAGTAGATGTGAATTTTGCTAGAGTATCTTCAAAATCTGTTATACTTTGAGCAAGTTGAGTGTTGATTGTCTCTTGCTTTTCAATGAATGCATATAATGTTTCCTTAAAATTTCTTCTAGGAGGTGAAATGTAAGGAGGTGTATATCCATGAGAATTTTAGAAATTATGGTGTGCTTAAAACAGTGGTTATGAAGTTTGTGCATTGTTATTATCACTCTTCCAACTGAAATTTGGGTGATTTCGATAACCAAGGTTGTATCTTTGCGAGTATTGGTTGTGATTGGGCCTTTGAAAACTATTTAAAACATGAACTTATTCATAGAGAAATTCCATAAAAGAAGGCACGGTTAGACAGTCACTAGTTGAGTGTTCATTGGTTTTACATATTAGACACATAATGTTTTGAACAGATTTTAATTGACCACTCCTTTTCAATTCTAGTACCTTGACTTTTCTAGCTAAAGACGCAAACTTGGCTTGAAGGTTATGATCTTCCCTAAGGTTGTACATACCTCCACTAGATATACGAGGTTGAGTTTTACTCAATGCCTCATAAGTACCTAGAGTGTCCTAATTTTGAGCATTTTCAGCTAACAAGTTTAAGTACTCCATTGCTTCATCAAGATGTTTATCTCCAAAAGTTCCATTGCACATCAATTCAATCATTTACCTATCTCTTGGTATTAACCCTTCATAAAAATATGAAAACAATCTTCATGTTTGAAAACCATGATAAGGACAAGTATTAAGCAAGTCTCGATAAATATCCCAACATTGATAAAATGTTCTAGTTTTTGAGTGGAAGTAATGATTTGTCTTTTAAAAGAGTTTGTTCTTTAAAATGGAAAAAACTTCTTTAAAAACTGTTATTACATTTCATCCTAAGCACGAATAGATTCAAGTCTTAAATTTTATAACCATATTTTAGCTTTATCTTTCAATGAAAAAGAAAAAAGCTTTAATCTGATGATGTTTATACTATAATTTGAGTTATTATAGGTGTTACAGACCTCCTCAAATTCCATTAAATGCACGTATGGAGTTTTAAAATCTAAGCCATGAAAAAAAGAAAAGAGTTGAATAATGTCTGGCTTAAAATTAAAATGACATGAATCAAGAGGGAAAACTATGCATAATGGTGCATTTGTTCTTCTAGGATTCATATGGTCTATAAGTGTTTTAACACGATTATTCTCATTATTTTTATTATAAAGGGATTGATTATTTTATTCGGTCATATTTTCTAAAAATGATGAGAATAATGTATGTGACCACACCCTCATGCATGTGTAGGAATAGAATAAAAGGAAGAAGAAAGCAAAAGAAGAAGAAATAAAAGAAAAGAAACAAAGTTATATACAATAAAAGTGAAAAGAGAAAATAAAATAAATACTATAATTTGTACATCTTATCTTTCCGGCAATAGCGCCAAAAACTTGACACAACCAAAAGATTGATGTTTTCTCCTAAGTGTAAGAGTGTTGAAGTAATAAATAACTCAGCAAAGTCGGGGTCGAATCATAAAGAGGTTAATTGTATAAATTATAAACAATAATTATAAAAAACAACAATAGTAACAACAACAACAACAACAATAGTAGTAGTGGTAGTAGTAGTAATCATAATAAAGAAGAAGAAGAAGACGTTGATGAGAACTTTGAGATAGAAAATCAATGTAAGGATTAGACAATACTAATAAAAAATGTCAAGGCAAGACCGGGGTCGAACCACAGGGAGGTTATTGTACAAATTATAAATAACAACAACAACAACAACAACAATAATAATAATAATAATAATAATAATAATAATAATAATAAAGAAAGAGAAGAAGATGATGATGATGATGAGAACTTGGAGATAGAGTATTAAAGTAAAGATTAAACAATGATAATAACAAATGTCAAGGTTAGAGGTTCCACTAATGGTATGTCAAACAAGTATAGTATAAACTTTTATT
>SRLM01000241.1:0-13842 GCA_015708895.1 Populus ilicifolia | reverse complement strand
TTATTGTTATTGTTATTGTTATTGTTATTGTTATTGTTATTGTTATTGTTATTGTTATTGTTATTATTACTAGTTATTGTTATTATTATTGTTGTTTATAATTTGTACAATTAACCTCCCTGTAGTTCGACTCCGGTATTGTCGGGTTATTTATTACTTCGACACTCTTGCACTTGGGATAAGATATTAATCTTAAAGTTTTTGGCGTCGTTGCTGGGGAGGTAAGTTCTTATATGAATTATAATAGTTATTTTATTTTCTCTTTTTACTTTTCTTGTATATAACTTTGTTTCTTCTTCCTTTGTTTTCTTCTTCCTTTTATTCGTGCATGGAATGAAATACAATAGCAGTTTTTAAAGAAGCTTTTTCCTTCTCATAGAACAAACACTTTCAAAAGAAGAATCACCACTTTCACTCAAAAACCAAGAGAAACATTTTACCAATATGGGATAGGTATCGAGACTTGCTTAGTACTTGCCCTCATCATAGTTTTGAAACATGGAGATTGGTTTCATATTTTTATGAAGGGTTAACACCTAAAGATAGACAAATGGTTGACTTGATGTGCAATGAAACTTTTGAAGATAAAGACCTTGATGAAGCAATGGAGTATTTAGACTTGTTAGTTGAAATGCTCAATATTGGGATACCGCGGGTACTTATAAGGCATCGAGTAAAACTCAACCTCATACATCTAATGGAGGTATGTACAACCTTAGGGAAGATCATGACTTTCAAACCAAGTTTGCATCTTTAGCTAGAAAAGTCAAGGCACTAGAATTGAAAAAGAGTGGTCAATTAAAATCTGTTGAAAACATTGCATGTCAAATATTTGAAACAAATGAACACTCAATCGATAATTGTTTAACCTTACCTTCTTTTAAAGAATGTCTCCATAAAAAAGCTTATGCTTTAAACAATTTTTAAAGGGCCAACCATAACCCATACTCACAAACATACAACCCTAGTTAGAGAAATCACCTAAATTTCAGTTCGAAGAGTTATAATAACAATGTAGAAACTTCACAACCACCATTTCAAGCACACTACAATTTCTAAAATTCTTATAGATATGCACCTCCTTATGCTCCGCCTCCTATAAAAAATTTTGAGGAAACTTTGTATGCATTTATTAAAAAGCAAGAGACAATCAATACTCAATTTGATCAAAACATGACAAATTTTAAAGATACTCTTGGAAAATTAACATTTGTTCTCAGTTTTCAAGAGAAAGGTAAGTTTCCATCTCAACCACAACAAAATCCCAAGGGGCAATACAATGCAAATGCAAGTAGTTCCAGAAGCCAACACATGGATCAAGTCAAATCAATCAATAATCTTCACAGTGGTAAGGTTATTGAAAAACTCGCTCTTGAATCTTGTGAGAAAGATGATGAGACAATCTTTGAGGGTAAGGAAGGGGTTAGATTTGAAAATTGCAAAGAAATGACTAATTCCCCGCTAGTACTTCTATTTTCTCATGCCATGACCAATTAGGATTAAATCAAGGATGAAAAAGGCACAAAAAAAATTGATGTGGATCTTTTATCAAAAATGACAATAGATTCAACACTTGACATCACACCAATTGATGATTACTTTCCTAATGAATCTTTACTTTCTCTTAGTTCAATGCCTTGGTTTGCTAAAAATATCAATTTTCTTGCTTCATAATTTTTGCTAGCTCATTAGAGTATTGAAGACAAAAGAAAATTTTTAAGCAACATGTAAAATTTTTATTAGGATAACCTTTACTTATTCAATTATTGTCCTGATCAAATATTTTAAAAATACATTCTCAATAATGGGGTAAGTAATTTCATTAAATCTTGTCACTATAGGGCATGTGGGGATCATTTCTCATCAAAAAAAGGACTGTAGAAATCTTAAAAAGTGAATTTTACTAGCCCACCATATAAAAGGAATCACATACATCCTGCAAAACCTATGAAAATTGTCAAAAGGTGGAATTTATTTCAAAACACAGAGAGTCTTTAGATAATCTTCTATTGATTCTTAAGTCTCATCATAGTCGATATAAGCATTGTGAAATTCATGAATTATTAACTATTTTCATAAAGAACATGCTTGGCATAATCTTGAGAATTTGACAAAAAAAAGACTTTATTTGCCAGTTTTTAAGAAAACTGGATGGGAAGCCTATCCCCGACCTATAAAAAGCGTTTAAGTCATTCTTAGATGTAAAACCAAGGGAAGATGTAAGCCATAATCATAACTGCGATTTGAGTCTTAGTTTGTAAAAATTTATGTCTTTTGATTTTGTAAATAACATAATATTAGTTTTTTGTTGTTTCTTATTTGTTTAAGTATGTTTCAGGTGATGTCTTCTAAACTATATCTTTCTACCATAGAATATTGAGGATAATATCTCGTTTTGATTAGGGGGAGAGGGTATTAGCTAAATATATCTATATATATATATATATAATTAACTAACTATGTTTTCTATTTCATAAAACATGTGTAAAATTGTTGTTCCTATGATGGCAGAGTAAAGAAGATCTTTTTCTGACTCTTGAGACGCATCGTAGTAACTATTCGTAATAAGTTCTATCATAATACTTCTTAAAATATTCAGATTTACAAACTCTTGCATTGTTATCACTTAATTCTGTTCATTTACTTATTTAACATGTATTCTTAAACTTTAATTTACACACACTTTAAACATATAATTGTGGGTTGCATATTAGATTATTACATTATTTGTGTTCTTTTGTTAAAGTTAACAACTAATGGAAATGGATAGTATATAATTAAAAAAATAAAAAAATGAAAAAAAATGAAATGATGATAATAAAAATATAGATAAGTTTGGTTTCGTAGTCTCCCTAACCTAAGCAATTAAGCCCGAAGGGGTGTTTTAATACCTAATACCCTAAAGTCAACTAGCAAAGGAGTTATTGGTCCAACGCTTGTTACATGGGTTGAGGAGAAAAGCTTAAAGGAATCAAACATTGCACTATCTACAGATCAGTATCTGTGACCCGAGTTGCTAAGCTCGTAGAGGTGTTTCAACACCTAATGCCCTAAGACCAACTGGTTTGGGAGTCATTAGCTGAGAGCTCGTTACATGGGTTAAAGATGCATGATGTTTTAAGTTATATATATATATATATTTATAAAAAAAGAGAGAAAAAAATAATCCCAACCCAAGAAACTTAACCTTAAACATTAGAACAACAATTTTGTTTTCTTCTAAGAAAAGCTCCATAATTATGTGTTGATATATTGAGCATAAAATAAAGGTTTATTAATATCTTGTTAAGAGGTATTGAGCAGATATATAAATTTAATGAGAGTTTGTTTATCCGGATAGATTAATAGAAGTTGAATGATGAATATCTTGCCTTATGGAATTTATAAATTATTTTTCTATAGTAACGCTTTAATTACTATGGACTAGTAATAAGCTGGTTGAGGGGTGTGATTAGTACTCAAAAGTGCATTTTTATCAAGGTTTTATATCATCATTTATCATTTGAAGTATCAATAACTCCTTAACTAAAACATGTTTTATAATAATGTATCTAATAATATAAGATACCTTTAATTTATGTTAAATGTTTATTTTCAATGCAGGCCTATCACATAAATCAAAGGATTGATTGATGAATTTAAGAACTTAAATTGAAAGGATAAAGAGATGGCCAAACTTAGAAAAGAGATGTCGTGTAGTCTAAACCATAACACTATTTGATAATTGAGTCATATCTAGGGCTGTAGATCTCAGATTTAGGTCTACTTTATATGGATGGAAAGGTAAGATATAGACCTACAATTTTCATAGGAGCCCATGATCTAAAAAGGCCATTTTCAAGTCCAAATTGGAGCAATAACAAAAAAGTCCAAATCTATCTTCTAGCCCGAGCACTATTTAATATTTGGCCTATATTTGGAGTTCTAAAAATCCAAATGACCTGAATGTTTTACATAAGAAAGTCGAGACAATTATCTACAACTTTCATGTTTTCAAGTGGCTCCAATTTTAACGTTATTAATGACAGTTTGGGCAGATAAGAGAAGATAAAGATTGTCACCAAGTCAAACGTTGGTCACCCACTCTTCAATTAGTCATCAAATCAATAGTTCCTATTTTTGGCTTATAAAAGGAGGCATTTGCCATGCATTTAGACATCTTAGTTTTCAGATCAAGATCATGCTCTTCTTTCTCTCTTTGTATTTTTTTGTAATGTTTATGCTTTGCTTTTATTAATATCAAGTTTATGCCCTTCATTTCTTTCCATTTACTTAGTTAACTTTTATCTTATTTATGTTTTTATTTTGTTTATTTTTTTTTCTTTTATTATGTCTAGCTAAGTTTATTATGTCAAAGTGAAAAGGTTACACTAATGGTGTAAGAATAAATATAGTGTAAACTTAATATGGAACTTTAATGTTTGATTCTAACATGTTTTGTATTTGTTAACTTGTTCACTCTTTAATACTTTCTTGTTAAATGACTAATCTTGATTTATGTTGTACAACACTTGGTACAACAAATGCTTGGTACTTTTATAGCCCATAATATAGTATAACCAACACCTGAGCTATGAAAGGAACTTGATTTGTTGTTAATATAAGTTATAATCATGAATACTTGACGAGATTTACAAGTATTAACATTAATAGAATAAGATGACTAATGTAATCATGTTAACAATCTATAATTTGATTGGAATCTCCTTTGTGTGTGGTTTCCAATTGAATAATAAGAGTTTATTCTATACTTGTTTGACATACCATTAGTGGAACATCTAACCTTGACATTTGTTACTATAATTGTTTAATCCTTAAATTAATATTCCATCTCAAAGTTCTCATCTTCTTTTTCTTTATTATTATTATTATTAGTATTACTATTACTATTACTATTACTATTACTATTACTATTACTATTACTATTACTATTACTATTACTATTACTATTACTAGTTAATGTTACTATTGTTATTGTTTATAATTGTTGTCTATAATTTGTACAATTAATCTCCTTGTGGTTCGACCGCGGTCTTGTCGGGTTATTTATCACTTTGACACTCCTGTAGTTGGGAGAAGACATTAATCTTCAAAAATCTAATGGCACTTGACTTTGATTAGTAGAATGTGTTACTGGCATAAATCATGAAGAAAACTCAAAAGAGAAATACCACACAAGAGATTAAAAATAATGCAAATTTTATGAAAATCCTACGCTAGAAAACTAAAACTGCATAAAAACTCTAGAAAATAGTGGAATTTGACCTTGATAGAGTGAAGCTAGTGGTTTGCCACAAGTCCTATTTAGAACATCATTTCCCTTCAGAAAACAAAAGGCCAATACCTAATTCCATTAAAAAATCTATTTTAAACAAAACCATTGTCGTAATGAACAATACTGTAACAAACAAAAATTCTATTTTAAAAAAAAAATTAAAAATCATAGAAAATAAAAATAATAGCATAAGAATCAACTAAAATTACTTCCCTGACAACGATGCCAAAATTTATTGTGATGCCGCAGTTGCACAAATTAATTACCCTAGCTTAAAACACAACATAGAAGATAATATAGAGTAAGCAGGGGTCGATCCCACGAGGAAGGTTTAAGTCAGATTTTTATGCTAAATGATATGCAACTTGGGGGGGGTTTGGATGCTATACAGGCTAAAGCAAAAGAAATTAGAAAACTATCAAGTGAAATTAAATAAAATTAGAAAATTATCAAGAGAACAAACTTTGATCACAAGCACACATCCACCTACAAAAATCAGAATTGATCATGGAAACGAAACATCAATTTATATTCTAAATATTTATCTCTTCTTAACATTGGTTAGTTAACGAATCCGTCGTATAATTAACCCAACCATTAAACAACCACAGTGTCCACACTAGTAATTTAATTTAGTGGCAGCTTTAAGAACTAGATAAGTTGATTCATCAAGAAAACATAATTTTTCACAATTTATGTTTAATTTGATTGATTGTTCTCCCTTAGATTAATAACATAGATTCACCATAATTATTAAACTTAGTTGCTTCACAAGTTGATATACCATAACTCTAGTTTTGATATCAAACTTAGCAATAGATTGTCTACAATAATAACTTGGAGTCTACTCTATCAATTAAAATAAACAATCATAGGAAAATAAGCATAGGAGAACAAACATATTCATCATATAAATTGAAAAAAAAAAGATAAAATAAATCTTACAGTTATTGAAATCTGAAAGTTTTTGTGTTCTTGCAACTAAGAAAAAGTGTTTAGCTTTGCATATTTATTAAACAACTAATAAAAAAGAAGGAATAATGCATAATTTTGAGTTTCTTAGAGGAGGGGAGCCCTTTCTCTTCTCTCATTCTTTTTATATCCTAGGAAACCTTTGTCTTTATTTTACAAAATAATCCTCCCTTAAATAAACAATTTACATTTAAGTACTTCAATAACTATTTTTTTGAAAAAAAAAAAGAAATAGCGTTGCATGAAATCTTCAAGCTTTGACTTAGAGGAGCTAAATTTGGATATTGGTTTAGATACTTCAGATTGTAATGTGGACTCGTTTCTTCATGAAACCTATTTGCTGGTAGAATTTAGTTGTCATCTTTAAAAAATCATGTCTCCCTCATATGATATCATGTTTGGCTAAAATTTTGAGTGTTTATACAACTTTGAGTCAAGAATCCAAAAAAATTATGTTTTTATAAATTAGATTTCTATAGTTCTAAATATTCAAGTCGAAATGGCCAAAGGTCAACATTGACAGATTGCAAGATTTGATTTTGAAAGTTGTGATTTTCATGCTCTTCCTTATGTTATTTTCTTGCCTTAGATGTCCAAAGAGATATGGATGCTAGCTTTTTAATGCCACTAGAATCACTTTATTTCAACTTTTAGGGCTCACGCTCTGCACAAAACATCGACTAAAGATCAAATCTGTCAATTACCTTAAATTTACTTCTTTTTGCATTTTTCATCTAAAAGTGTCTTCAAAACATACAACAAAGAATATCAAGGCATTTTATATATAAAATATAGGCAAAACACTACTTAAATATGAGTAAAACTATCAAATAATATTGTTGTATTAGCTCCATATATGACTCAATGGTTGAATGGTGTTCTAATTTGAATTAAATCAACATCTTTTTTTATTTAAATTTAGTCATTTCTTTGTCTTTTCACTTTAAATACTTATATAAATCAATCAATCTTTTGAATTGTGGCACATGCCTGTATTAGAAATGAGTATTTACCATAAATTAAAGATATTTTATATTATCAGACTTGTTATAAAATATATTTAAGTTAATGAATTTATAAAACCTTGATAAAAGTATAGTTTTAAATATTAATAAACAATTAACTCAAAAAGACATGATCTTGAATTCAGGAGATTGTGTTTTCCTTAAATTCCATCCCTACAGCCAACAATCACACTTCAAACGAGCATGTCAAAAATTAGTAAGCCATTTTTATGGTCCCTATCAGATTGAACAAAGGACTGGCAAGGTGGTGTATAAGTTCAAGCTTCCTGAAGAAACATGTATTCATCCTATCTTCCATATTTTGTTGCGTAAAAAGAAACTAGGAGACTCCAACCTCACTATTGTCGAGTTACCACCTACAACTGATAATGTAAAAATCCTCATCAAACCTGAAGCTATCTTGGACACACTTTGGGTAAAAAAAGGGTTAAGATTTCTTAGGAAAAGTCTTGTCAAATAGAGATAGCTTTCTAATGATGATGCTACTTGGGAAAACGCTCAAGAACTACATGAGAGATTTATCAACTTGAACCTTGAGGACAAGGTTCCTTTAAATGGGGGAGGTATTGATAAGCTAAGAATATCTCAATGTATGCCTATCAAGAATCATAGGTTCATAGAGTTATGAAGATCTAACGAAGTGTACTTAGTCACCGTGGTATCTATAACAGATTTGTTTGAATTGCCTCTACCTTTCTACTAGGCTTTCATTATATATAGGAAAAGTAGTGTTGTTGTGCTGTACATAGTAATTACAAAGAGGAAATCTAGGAAACTAAATGACACAATTGAAATATTGATGTCTTTTTCCAAGTGCAGGAGTGTCAAAGTAATAAATAACCCGGTAAGACCGGAGTCGAACCACAAGGAGGTTAATTGTACAAATTATAAACAACAACAATAGTAACAATAACAACAACAATAATAATAGTAGCAATAATAATACTAATAATACTAGTAGTGGTGGTGGTAGTGGTGGTGGTGGTGGTGGTGGTAGTAGTAGTAGTAGTAATAATAATAATAATAATAATAATAAAGAAAGAGAAGAAGAAAAAGATGATGAGAACTCGGAGATAGAATATTAATGTAAGGATTAAACAATGATAATAACAAATGTCAAGGTTAAAGGTTCCACTAAAGGAGGTGGAAACCACACACAAAGGAGGTTCCAATCGGATTATAGATTATTAAAATGATTACATTAGTCATCCTTTTCAATTAATGCTAATACTTGTAAATTTTATCAAGCATTCATGCTTATAACTTATGTTAACAACAAATCAAGTTTCTTTCATAGCTCAGGTGTCGGTTATATCATACAATATGGGCTATGAAAGTGCAAAGCATTTGTTGTACTAAGTGTTATACAACATAAATCAAGATTAGACATTTAACAAGCAAAGTATTAAAGAGTAAACAAGATAGCAAATATAAAACATGTTAGTATCAAACATTAAAGTCCATATTAAGTTTATATTATACTTATTCTTACACCATTAGTGTAACCTTTTCACCTTGACATAATAAACTTAAATGCATGGCAGATGCCTCCTTTTATAGGCCAAAATTGGGAACAATTGATTTGATGACTAACTAATGAGTTGGTGACTAACTCTTGACTTGGTGACAATCTTTATCTTCTCTTATCTACCCAAAACATTAATAACTTCAAAATTAGAGCCACTTAAAAACATGAAACTTGTAGGAAATTGTCTTCGCTTTCTTGTGTAAAAAATTCAGCTCATTTTGACTTCTAGAACTCCCCAGATATGGCCAAAATACTGAACAGTGCTTGGGCTGGAGGATAGATTGAGACTTTTTTGTTGTTGCTCTAATTTAGAATTGAAAATGACCTTTTTAGATCTTGGGCTCTATATGAAAGTTGTAGGCCTATTTCTTACCTTTCCATCCATATAAAGTAGACCTAAATTTGAGATCTACAGCTCCAGATATGATCCAATTACCAAATAGTATTTTGGTTTAGATTGCACCGCATCTCTTTTCTAAGTTTGACCATCTCTTTATCCTTTCAATTTCAGTTCTTAAATTCATTAATTAATCCTTTCTTTTATATGATAGGCCTGCATTTAAAATCATACCATAAATTAAAGGTATCTTATATTATTAGATATATTATTATAAAACATGCTTTAGTTAAGTAGTTATTCATACTTTAAGTGCAAAATGATGATATAAAACCTTAATAAAAATACAATTTTAAGTATCAATCACACTCCCCAACTAGCTTATTACTAGTCCCTAGTAATCAAAGCATTAAAATAGAAAAATACTTCGCAAATTCCACAACACAAGGTAGTCATCATTTAACTTCCATTAATCTATCCAGATAAACAAACTCTTGTTAAATTTATATACCTGCTCAATACCTCTTAACAAGATATTCATAAACCTTTCTTTTGTGCTCAATGTATCAACACATAATTATAGGGCTTTTCTTGGAAGAAAACAAAATTTTTGTTCTAATGTTTAAGGTTAACTTTCTTGGGTTGAGATTATTATTTTTGTCTTTTTTTTTCTTTTTAATCTATATACATATAATTTAAAACACCATGCATCTTTAACCCATGTAACGAGCTTTTAGCTAATGACTCCCAGACCCGTTAATCTTAGGTCATTAGGTGTTAAGACACCCCTACGAACTCAGCAACTCGAATCGCAGATACTGATATGTAGATAGTGCAATGTTTGATTCCCTTAAGCTTTTCTCTTCAATCCATGTAACAAGCATTTGGCTAATAGCTCCCAAGTCAATTGACTTTAGGGTATTAGGTGTTAAAACACCCTTTTAGGCTTAATTGCTTAGATT
Organism: Populus ilicifolia; assembly: GCA_015708895.1. Classification (NCBI taxonomy): domain Eukaryota; kingdom Viridiplantae; phylum Streptophyta; class Magnoliopsida; order Malpighiales; family Salicaceae; genus Populus; species Populus ilicifolia. Next base: position 3,743 of record SRLM01000241.1, on the reverse strand, counting down.
AGGGAGGCTACAAAACCAAACTTATCTATATTTTTATTATTATTATTATTTTCTTTTTTCTTTTTTTCTCTTTTTTTTGTTTTTTTAATTATATATTATCTCTTTCCATTAGTTGTTAAATAATGTAAATAATCCAATATGCAACCACAATCATATGTTAAAGTGTGTGTGTGTAAATTAAGGTTTAAGAATACATGTTAAATAAGTATGTGAGCAAAATTAAGTGATAACAATGCAAGAGTTTGTAAATCTAAATAATTCAAGAAGTATTATGATAGACCATGTTATGAATGATTACTAAGATGCGTCTCAAGAGTCATGAAAAGTTCTCCTTACTCAGCCATTATAGTAACAACAATTTTGCACATGCTTTATGAAATAGAAAACATAGTTTTTTTTTAGCTACTACCCTCTCTCCTCAACTAAAATGAGACATTGTCCTCAATGTTTACAGGTAGAAAGATAGAGTATAGAAGATATCACTTGAAAGAATAAACATTGATAAACCTAAAACATACTGAAACAAATATAAGAAACAACAAAACACAATAATAAAACCAAAAGACACAAAGATTCATAAATGGAGGCTCAAATCCAATCTAAGTTTTTTATGGCTTTCCTTAGTTGACCAATTTATGCGACTCATGGAAGGATCAATTACAAGAATGAAAGATTGTAGTTAGTCAATCAATTATTCAGCAGTAGTAGTAGAGATTATGATTTTTCGTGCATAAGATGTTAGAAATTCCTATTCCACAACATGATAAAAAAAAGACAACAACTTATTATAATAACTATTAACATTTAACAAACCTATGGGTTTATGGTGAATGCGCAGTTGGGCCTAAAAGGAAATATAAAAGATCTCTTCCAATATGTCTAGACCACCTGGTAAGGCAATAATGACATCAGCAAAGTTAAACATTGCAATCATTCGAGCCAACATTATGGAGACCTGAAGTTCCTCTCCAATTATTTTTCAAATGATATCCCCTTGTACTAAAGCTTCGGGGACAACCCTCAAAACTTGACTACCTCCTAAAAATACAACTATTGACACACCACCCATTAATCCAAGACTGCCTCCCCCATACACTAAATGAATCTTTCTCTCAGCTAGCACTTGACCAAGATGATTTGCTGATTCTAAAAACTCCTTTTCCTTCCAAGGACTAGTCCACCAAAAAAACAAATATTTCTTATATGATGACTTGAGGAACTTGCCATTTCTACACACTTCTATATTTGTTGAATGTATGGGTTAAGTAGAAATGAAAGGAAGGAAAAGAGGATTTTTTAGATGAGAAATTAGAAAGGCAATCATATCACCTATATGTAGGCCAGCTAGAGTCTCACACACACTCTCTCTCTCTCTCTCTCTTTATTTATTTACTATTAAAAAAGCATGTGTATGTACAGGTAATTGTGATTATCGCTCACATCTTCCCTTTGTTTTACATTCAAGAAAGGCTTAAACGCCTTCTATGGGTCGGGGATAGGCTTCCTATCCAGTTTTCTTAAAAAGTGGCAAACAATGTCTTTTTGAGTTAGATTCCCAAGACTAAGTCGATCATAATTTTTATGAAATACTGGCCATAAATCATGAATTGCACGACGTACATCTCCACTAGGATGCGTCTCAAGAGTCAATAGAAGATTATCTAAAGACTCCTTACTCAGGCCATCATTAATGAATTGTATTTTATCTTCATAGTTTATAAATATCATTCCTAAAGAACAACATTGTGCATTACAAGTCCATCTAGCACATCAATGACAGACTTTCAATCGTTTTGCACGATGTTTCTTTGCAAAAGTACTTTTACCTGTTTCGAGCATGTGCAAAATGAAGGAGTTAGAGGACTCACCTGATAATCGGACCTTTGCTTCAATTAACCAATGAATATCTTCAGGAATTCCATGATTCATTAACAATCTCAATCTTGTACATCTAGCATGGTAAATTTTTGTAATCGCATTCTAAGGCAGAACGAGAAAATACTTTTTAAAATTTTCAAGATTAGTGCCCATTTTCAAATGAGAATTGAAAGAGAGATTTAAAGAATTGCCCAAATATATACACAGATATCAGTTATTGTAGGAAACTGAAAGAATCAACTTAAGTCACGGAGTACCGTTATCCACCATTTGACCGGGGGAAGAGAACCTAGCAAAAATCACTCAAAAAGAAACACAAAAATAATATGAGAAAAAAAAAATCAATCTTTATATACAGGATCAACCAATTCAATAGAGTCATGTTCAACTGAAAAATTATCAAACTAAACTTTCAAACAATATCCATTAACCTTAAAAACATTGTATTCTTTGGATTCTCAATGTCGTAGGTCCCATATAGATACACATGTTTCATAATAAAAGGACCGCTCCATCTTCATCTTAATTTTCCAGGAAATAAATGCAGTCGAGAATTATAAAGCAAGACTTTTTTACCAACATTGAATGTTTTTCTTAGTATATTCTTGTCATGAAACTCTTTGATTCTTGCTTTATGAATTCTTGAATTTTCATATGCATCAATTCTTGAATTATAAAGCTCATTTATTTGTAATTTTTGCAGTTGACTAGCATCATCCAGATTTGAATTGAAAGCTTTAATAGCCCAATAAGCTTTATGTTCAAGTTCCACAGGCAAGTGACAAGGTTTTTCATAGACTAGTCTATAAGGTAACATACATAATGATGTTTTATAAGCAGTTCGATAAGCCCAAAGTGCATCATTAAGTCTTAAAGACCAATCTTTCCTATTAAGGTTCACTATTTTCTCCAAAATGTGTTTGATCTCCCTATTAGCAAGCTCTACTTGTCCACTTGTTTGATGGTTGCTTGACCGCTTTTTATGATCGGCTTGTTTTAACTCGCAAGTGCACGAGTGTGCGATGTAGCAATTAACTCGGTAAGATCGAGGTCATATCCACAGAGAGCTAGATCTGGAAATTAAGCTAGGTAACAACAAAAAAACAACTGAAGAGAAATTAAATTAATAATAACTTGATTGAAAATAATTGATGGATTTGTTTTCAAAGATGACAAAGTGTAAATAGAATTTAAAAGACAAGAAAAAGTAAGACTTGGTCCAAATCAATTTTGATGGTGATGTATTGGTGATTTCTTCAACATATATAAGATAACTCAACCTAATATCAACGATGGTGATATTAGATCGGAAGATATTACAATAAAGTTTAGAAAAATCAAAATTGATTATTGCTTAAGAATGAACAAGTACTTTCATATAAGTAAGACATTGAATCAAGCAATCTCTATACCAAAACTAAAGTTTGTGCATAAAAATTCAAGATTATAACATTACCTAAATGATTTCTAAAATTTCTTTGCAATAATAAATCATTCATGAAGAAAATAAGAAGATAAACATTAAGATTCATTCATATCCTAAAGAACTCACCTCAATTACCATCATCCTTGATTCAGATCCAAGAAAGAGATTAGCCAATCAGGATTTTATATAAGAACACTTCAATAAACATGAAATAACTTGAATCAAACTGAAATAATAAGTTTTACAAACTAAAGAACCGAAATCTATGAAGAAGAACACAACACAATTTCAGAAAAAACTCGGACACAAATCTGACTCTAACTTTAGACAGTAATTTAAATAACACAACACAATTTCAGAAAAAACTCGGACACAAATCTGACTCTAACTTTAGATAGTAATTTGACCCTTTTCCAAGCCTCCCCTCGAGATGTCTATT